>CAMOHE010049933.1:34756-44934 GCA_946598075.1 Artocarpus hirsutus | reverse complement strand
AATATGTATCTATGAGTTGACTTAGTATCTCATACGCATGATTAGTAAAACATAATCATCAGTCAAACTTCATACTAGTCTTTATTCATTATTATCCCAATAATAATGATCAACTAGGGATAATTGAGAATATAATTCAATTTTTACCTAAGAGTTTTACTATCAAGTCACATACTTGATAACCTTAGGCAGAATTAACTATTCATTAAATAATAATAATAATAATGAAAATGCCTCTTTATTAATAAAATGCAAATGTAATAAAGTCAATATGTGGTCATTACATAATTGGCCTAGGGCAGATCACTAACAATATGTCCACACTTAGAAAGCTTCAAATTCCACACACTACCTTATACAATGATCCTATATTCCCAACGTATCGATGTGGAAAGACCCTGCAATTTTCAATTTTGCAAAATGGAAAACTACATAGCACAATTTGGATATTCCTTACCTGTTAGGGATATACTTGAGACAACCCCAGACATCCTGGCCACCCATGGAATTCCCAACTACATAGAATCTGGATCCAAGGGCCAACTGATCACCCAGCTCTTCTATATCCAAAGCCAAACTCTTCAATGTTCGCATGGGGTCTGGATCACTTTCTCCATAGCTTGGTTTGTCAAACCCCACTACATAAACCCCTAGTTCTTGAATAAAGTCCTGAGAGGATCATGGCAAAAAAAAAAACAGAGTTTTTTTACGAGGGATATAATTATATATTTTAACTATTTTGTAGAGGCACAACTTGACTTAATGAGGACACAACGAAAATTTCACACAAAAATTAAGGGATTTTTAAAAAGGGATTTTTGGGGGAAAAAAATTTGAGGAATGGCCCTTTTTTTTTTTTAGGCATAAAAAAAATTATTTTTTTGGACACTAAAACAGTTTCAGTTTTTTTTTTGCCACCATATTTAGGTTCCTCTCTGTGATACAGTCCTTTTTCTCTTTTCTATGAAAAAAACTGAGACAATTTCGGTGCTAAAAAAAAACCCTTTTTAATTTTAAAAAAAAAGAGGCCATTTCCTTAATTTGATTTTTTTTTTGCCTTTTTTTTCGAATTAACCCCAAAAATTAAGGATAAAACTAAAATTTAAAAAACGTGAATGGGGGCATGTGCACCCACTCACAAATACCTCCCTCCGCCCCTGTATATGTAGGTAATTTAGATTTTAAATAATTGGACAATTAGCAAGCCCAATCATCATTTACGTAATTAGTGGATGTGTCATCATATCTTAGATTACCTACATATTTTTCTTTTTCTACATAGGTAGAAGGAAGTAGTGTTCCCTATATGTGGTGGGATGAGTTCAACATGATAATTCTTAGATAAAAGACCTAGCGCCTTCCCACTCTACTTGGATTAGTTTGTAATGATGATTAACCAAAAAATGGTCAAAAGAGGGAAACAAGAGTTCAAAAAAGAGCATCTTTCTTTCTGTACATATTAGCAAAATACTTTTCTTTCTTTCTTTTTTTTCTTTTTTTTTTTGGCTTACTCCTGTAAACTTTAATTGCAAGTTTGCAACAATATAAAGACTTTAAAAAGAGTTCGTAACAAAAACAATGTACCTTTACAACACATTACTAAAAAAAAAAAAATAAAGCCGGATCAATTCAGATTGTAAATATGAGGAAGATCAATAAATAGATCTGAATGGAATTACTCAATCCCTTTGGTTATTATTCAAAACAGATGCGGCGAAAAGTAGAAATTGGAAAAAACTTAAAGTCACCGCCATTGTGGTAGAAAATTAATGTTTCTAAATGTTAAATCGCATCAAGATTCAGCATATTCAAAAAGTTCTGAATATGCCAGTAGTTTAAAATGAATCTAATATGTGTATCTTATGCATAATAACAATCAATTCAAGTACCGGAGAAAGGGTTGTTGCAATCACTGCGTCATGTCAGCAGGAAGAAAAACCATGAACAAAGATAATCTTATTTTTGGCCTCTTCCCTCGGCATCCCATATTCCTTGTAGGCCAAATGCCTTCCATCCCTTAGCTTTATTCTCGGTGCAGTAACGGGTGGCCCACCAGGGAAGCCACGTATTTTAGGAGTTGGAGGCTGTATACCTTGGTACGCCTTTGTTGGCAGTCGAGCAGACAAAATTGGAGCAAAGCCCTTCAACATTTTTTTATTCCTGACATAAAATTTTTAAAAGGTCCAGTTAAAAAGAAATTCACATAGTTCAATGTTAGATTGAACATTGTGCTTAGTTTGACAACATTAGTTGGAACTAAAAAGTTTCAACTATTACAGTATAAAGCTCTCACATGCTACAATATTCAAGTTTTAACTTGATTTTCAAATACACCCTTGTGTTAATCATTGAGGAGGTTTGTGTTAAAAAGAAAAAAGGGTAAGAAAAAAGGAACAGACGCAAGTCACAACAAAGTGAGACACTTTTTGAAAAAGAAGAATAGAACTCCGAAAGATCACAAGAAACACTAGAGTTCCAAAATCAAATCTTCTATAAGCTTTTAGAGACAAAGAATACAACAGAATAACATCTTAGCCCTTAAGCTTAGCGTACATGATAATCTTTCATTGTGCAAGTTTTTATCTTTATGTCTGTTTCTCTCGCATTTTCAAACAAGAAAAAGAACATTTTGACTCCAATTTCATTGTTTGCATTTATATAGTGTGTTTGGGAATTAAGTTTCAACTACTACGGTATAAAGCTCTCTCATATGCTACAGTATAAAAGAAAAATATGCTGCAGTGTTTAAGTCTCACCGTTCTAACTTGGTTCTGAACACTCAAAATATAAATTTGGAGTTCCATTTGGAGTTCACAAAAATTAAAACACACACAACCAAGAGATTTTAGTTATGACGACCCTCCTTACGTGGCCGTTACTTAACTTTATGATCTTAATACTTGAACATATTTTAATATGAGGTCCTTAAATTTACGGAGCAATTTTTTTTTTTTTAACAAACATTGAACTGAGTTCTTAACATAATAATAGTAGTTTCTCAAATATGATTGAAACGTGATAACAATAATTTCTTTTAAACATAAGCACTGTCTTAAAAGACTTAACGCATCACATCATATATTTACTCCTTAAATCGCAGCCAAAATAATTCCTCAAAACTTATCCTTTAAACATAGAGGTAATTATTTAAAACTATTACTTTTAACACATATTTTAATTTAATAAATCTATTTAAAAAACAATTCAAAATTGAATATAATAAAATCTTATTTTAAATGCTCTTTAATGCTTTTTCTGATTATATATATATATATATACATATATTTTACTTGTAACTTATTATTTTAAAACTAACATGATAGTTTTCTTAAAACTTAGTCCTTTTAAAACTAATCATAACAATATTTTTTTATAATTCTTTAATTTAAATCTAACATATTAGTTTTCTTAAAGCCTAACCATATAGACTTTTATAATAACATAATCATAAAATATATTCATTGAAAATCTTACATATTTTAACATAAAACTCGTATAGTTATTTTTATTCTAAATGATCTTATAATTTTCTTACTTAACAATTCATGTGTATTTGTTGCATTTTTTTTATACGACGTTTTTAAATCTTAACATTTTATAGACTAGGATCGTACGACTACAACCTTGGTTTACAAAAACTTGCATACATAATCTTATTTACTTTTTAATGTATACTTAATTTCGTAAAATAAAAACATGCATAATTTTGAAAAACTTAAAAATGCGAAAATGATACATTTACGTGAGCGGTATCCATTCCCATCTCCATCGATCGTCCACCGCACGCCACTGCCCAGTCAAGTGATGTAGATAGGTTTCTTACCTACAGCATGAACACACTTAAACGAGCTTTCGCTTAGCAAGTAAGAAGTTCAACTCGCAAAACAATTTGAAGATCATTTGATAAATCAATGCATGATCATTTTATGCTTGCTTATTGATTTATTTTATGCTCAATTATTCAAACTTTATCTTAACTTACTGTTTGGGCCTAGGTGATCGTACCAATTGTGCGCGAGACTTAGGAAGTCGGGGTTCGCGAGGTCCCAATGACACCTAGATCGTTCATTACTTTGACATGGAGCTTCCCCGTGGGTCGAGAGGTTGGTACGACACCCATAACTTGTCTTATTGTGTGTATGCAATATGACTTATCACTACATGACATCACAATTTCGTAATTCATAAATCGTAAATCATAAATATACTTGACTTGAAGGTGATTAAACAATATAATTTAAATATTGCATACATCATACATTAATCATATCATTATCATCATAGCATTTCACATCATGTCATAACATAACATATCACATCATAACATATAACAGTGTCACAAATCACTGATCATGCATTTTCATAAATTTTATGAAAATATTTAAAATTAATTTATTTTTAAAACTATTCATACTGTAGACGAGATTCCTACTTACCTATATTAGTGAAGTAGACTCCCCTATCAATTCAGAGTTCCTCTTTCTCTACTGAATAAATCTGTATAAACACCCATTAAGAGTGTGTGAGAATTTTCCATTTTAGGCTATTGAATCATAGCATAACCATAAGAATTTGATCATTTTGTTAGATTGTGAATTCCTTTATCAACCAGTCATGAGTTGTCCGATTTCTATTATAAGGATTAATTTTACTAAATCCTTATAATATTCAAGCTTTTCCTTAATTGCCATTTGTTCATATCTATGTTGATAATTAATTAATTTCAAAATAATTAATTAATTATCTATCGTCATTTATACCGTGAGACATTAATCTACTAAACTAGTCATTTTTAAATCCATGATTCTTATCTTAAGTCCTAATTGGGCTTGTTTTAAATTTGTTTCATGGGCTCGTAATTTATTTTAAGTCCATATGCGCTAAAATGACATTATGACGTCTTATAGATTCTACTGATAGATTGTGTATCGAGCGACATTTTAGACCAAAATGGGTGTTGGACCTGTGCCTAACATTGTGGCATTAAAGTTCTATCGTATTGGGTTTTTACGCTTGCAAATTTAATGTTCAATTGAAAACGATTAAAGTTTATTCTTGAAATTTTTACCCGTTTAGCTTCAAATTTTAAATAAAAATCGCCATAAAAATAACACCCAAAATCATTAACCTACTAAATCTTGGGCTTATATAACCTCTCAAAAGTACTGTAATTTCTTGATTTGGTAAAAAAACAAATTTTAAAGTCACGCAATCTTTATTTGTAAAAACTGGTACCGGTGAAGTAATTTTGGAAGATTTATATGAAATCGCTTATTAATACAGTTTTTCATTTGAAGTTCTTTCCTCATAAAAGTCACTTGTTTTTAAATGTATGATTTAATGATTTTATTGCTTGTTCTAAAGTCCCAGTTACTATTTATTTTGACAAAAATTGTTTTCCGATTAAAACTTTAAAAGTTTGCCGACTAAAATTTTGACTATTTTAAAGTCCAATTTAGAAATGGATTTTTACAAAAATTTCTTCATAAAAGTTCTTCATTTTGCTGCAATCTAAAACTTTTATGTTCAATAAAAATTGTTGTTCGGCCTCGAAACAACCCGAAACATTAAAACAGTTTTCTATGCAAAAATGTAGTTTTTGGACTATTTTAGAAAACTACCGATAACTATATTTTAGAAGCAAATTTTGAAAAAAAATTCTTCATGAAAGTTGTTTGTCTTGTTGAAATCTAAAACTTTTGTGTTTTGTAAAATATAAAATTCAAACTCAAAATGGTTCGAAATTGGAAAAACAGTTCTAGCACTACTGGAACTATTTGGCATTTTTTGTGTAAACTACATTTAGGCAGTTTTTGGGGCTACCTTTAGGCAGTTTTTGGATAGTTTTTAGGCAGTCCAATAAAACTGCTCAGAAAACCTATTTAGAGTCAAAATTGTGTTTTTTTGTAGTCACGATTTTTTGTTCCAAACATCAAAAACAAAAAGTCCAGTGTTTGGTAAAGTTTTAAAAATCGATTCTAAGGCCTCCGTTTGCGCGTTCAAAGTTTGTGAAAATTTTTTTCCACAAACTAAAACTTGCACAAAACATAACTCTAACATGCCATACTAACTTGTTACATCATCTACAAACACTAACCATAATAATCACACATAAATAATTATTACAACATATTTCCTCACTCAATCATCAAATCTCTCATAAACTTATAAAATGTATTGTTGAAAAATTCAAGAAAAGCTTAGATTACTTACCCTTGATGACAACTCTTAGGTGGGTGATCTTAAAACTTCTAACTTCTCTTTTTCTTCTTCTTGGATCAACACTAAAACAAAACTTAATCATATAAAAATCTAGCTTGTTTCAGTCTCACATAAATGCTATCTAAGCAACATTTTTTTTTCCTTTGCTAAGGAAGATGGAGAGAAAGAAAAGGAGTAGATATTACCTTAGACATTACTTACAACACCTCCTTCCTCTGCTTCTTCTTTGTAGGAGTTGATAAAATATGTTTGTTTGTGTGTGTGTGTGTGTATATATATATATTTCTCTTGGGCTTGGTAAATCGTGGAGTGGAGAAGAAAATAAGAAGCACTTTGAATTATTGAGCACATGGTATTTGGTGGAAAGGAAGTGGGAACAAGTGGAGAAAATTTTCTTTTCTTTCTTTGTGACACTAAGCTCATTCGATGGAAGGGAAAAAAAAAAGAAAGATCTCATTCTCACCCATTGGATTTTATAAACACTTGTTTAAGGGACTTAAAGCAATATTTTGGGGTCTAAATTGAAGAGGAAATCCTGTTGTACTAGGGGGGCTGATTTCCACAAATCTCTTTTTGTATAACTTTGCTTGATTTCCATACTTGTGAGGTCAAGAATAGTGGGGTAGGTAAGGGTGGTTGTACTAGTAGTCTTTTCCCATATCTATGCTATGATGTCTTCTTATTTACTATAGGATTTGAACATAAAGATGACCTCATCACCATGCACGTTGGCAACCATGAAGTCCACTTTTTTTTTTCTTGGGCTTGGTTAGTTGATGGAGGTGGAGTGTTGACTTAACTAAATTGATTGCAAAAGAAAGAGGACGATGATTATGGTGGAGGCAATGGAAGTAAGTAGTGGAAATTTTTGGCCTTTTCCTTCTCTTGAAGTGCACGGGTGAGGATGGAAGAAAGAAAAGAAGAATGAAAAAAAATGTGCATAATGACTTGGGCTCTTTATTCATAGACTTTTACCTAATCTAATTACCCCACTTAATTTACACATAATTAGTCTTCTAAGTGGCTTTGACAACTTTAAAACATGCTAATCCCTTGCTAATGGTGGCCCCATGGGTGAGGTTGAGTGGAGTGTAAGTTTTGTTCTAACAATGGCAAAGGACAATCATCATGGGTGGAAGTTTAAATCAAGGGATTCTTGTCCTTTGCTTATGCTTGCAAGTTTTCCTTAAGCAGGTAAATTTTATACTATTAGCAATAACTAACTTTGCTAATAGGAAATTTTATTACCTGATAGGTCTTCTTTTATTTTCCAAATATTGTGATACGCTAATCGCAGTATGAACTGATAACGATCAAAGTTTAATCGCGTATCATTTTTGACTGCATCAAGTCTAAAAATTTATTTTAAACTTAATAAAAATCTAAATGTGACTTTTTTAGTATCTAAACTCTGTAATAACATAGTTTTTAACAGTGTCACTATCAGAGTTTGCATAATATTTTCTATCATTACGACAACTCGCGTAGCTCCATTTTTGACAGTTTGGCAATTAAGGATTTAATTTGCATTAGAGTGTTTCTCGATGCGCTGCTAACTTAATATTGTACTCAAAAATTCTCATAATTAAATTTCTCAAGTCCTTTATAGATAAATTCTTCCCTCTTAGTAACGGTAGAATTTATCAATTCATTTATTGAATTTCGATAGTTAATTAACTTAACTATAGAATCCATTATAGAATTTTTGGAATATTCGCATATTAATTCCATAAATTCTTTACTTACGAAATTCATATATAATGTTTCGAGAAAAATTTTGATTTAAATATATACATTACATTATTTAATTATAGGATTTTTCTCTGTCATTACACCAGTGTATTCGATTAAGCTCAAGACTAAAGGAAGAAAATTTTTTAGGCAAAGTATAACCAAGAAACCAAGTTAGAAAAGGCAAGTAGACAAAATTTTTTTATTACATTTGGAGTTCATTTTTAAGATAAGTTCAGAAAAAGAAAATACAAAAAAAGATGACAATTGGAGCATTCTATTAAACCTCTAATGAAGAATTACTACATTCGACATTGTCCGAAACTCTTTGGTTCTATCATTTTCTTAGATTCCTAATTCATTTTCCTTTTCCCATTTGAGGAATTTCTATTTATGCAATTGGAAACATACCTCAGTAATTCGCCATAGATTCAAAGACGAGAGAGCAACTCAAGCTCTACGGTTTAAGCGCAAAGAAAACAAGGGTCTTTGGAATGGCGAGAAGTTATCATCAGTTTGAAAACGACATTGTTGAGGTCCAGAGAAGTTCTTTTTTGAATAAAAGTTGGCTTGGACTCAGGAGGAGTTGGGGATAATTTGAAAAAAAAGGCCAAAAAAATTTTCAATTTAGGAAATGTCCTCTCTTTTTTTTGCACTAAAAAACACGTTTTTTTGGGTAGAAAAATTGCCTCAGTTTTTTTCAAAAAGATAAGAAAAAAGACTATAGCAAGGTAAGGAACCTAAACAAGATGAAAAAAAAAATAGAGCCTTTTTCATGCCCAAAAAGCCTTTTTTTTATGTCAAAAACTGACCAAAAAAAGGTCATTGACCAAAAAAATTTCCCCAAAAGGTCATTTTTAAAAATCCCCCAAGGAGTTGGGTAGCTCGTGCTTTCACATCGAATAAAAATAAAATAAATAAATAAATAAATAAAAATACACTGACATCTATGTATGTAGGGCCGACAATTTCGAATACGCACGATGACATGATACGAAAAAGACACGAGATAAACGGGTTAGACCGCACATTTATTAATTGTTCCATAAATGGGTTGGCATGAATAACACAAAAATAAATAGGCTAGATTCGTGCTAACACACTAAACACGCCTTAACACGTTTAATTAAATAGGTCGTAAATGTATTTACATAACACAACACGACCCGCGCATTTATAACACATTTAAACTTAAAAATGAAAATATTTGAAATATTTATAGCAGGTTAGTATTAATTAGATATTGTGTCTTTGTTAATTTTCTTTATTGGCTTTTTAAAAGTATTAATTAGATATTGTGTCTTTGTTAATTTTCTTTATTGGCTTTTTAAAAAAAAATTAAATTTTTTTATTTTTTTAATTTTTTTTAAATTTTTAGTTAATTGGGTCATAAATATATCATATGCGTGTTGTTATCGTGTCAACCCATCGCGGCAAGTTTAATAATCATGTTAATAGTATCATACCATGTTACACATGCCATAGGCGTGTCATGTTTATGTTTGTATTTCTGGCACATTTATTAATCGTGTTATATTCATGTTTGGGCTAAATATGTCGTGTTGTAAACGTGCCGACACGAACACGACACAAACACGATTATTGTCACCTCTATATGTATGTCATTTTAGTTACAGTGACACCACCTAAACTAAAACTAATCACATCAATACCTTTAAACTTATGTCTATTAAATTTTTGTTTGAAATGATCAAAATGTCCCATTTAATCTTAATCATTGATCTATAAGATTAAATCTAACCTTTTATTTAAAAAAACCATAACATACTAATAGTAGGAACATAATTCTACTAATGAAAACCATCATCAAATCTCAAGACTCATGTTAATTCATCAAGAATTATAGCAGAAACGTATCTGAACCTATTAGAACGATTGAATTCTTGGTTCTTGATCTTCTGAGTCAAAAAGTATGATTTCTATGAGTCGAAGTTTTCTCTCTTTCTTTTACGTGATGGGATGCGTAAAAAGATACGTTACATTCTGACTCAAGGACCACAACCATTTATAATATTTTTAACTTTTTCTTATTTCTATTTTGGTCTATCATAGGTCTCTACACATAATTTTGTACCCACACTTTATGAGATGCTTTGAAACCCAAAACTTTATACTTTATTAGATCACTTTAATTAGGCTAATCTTATTTGATAGCATTAATACACATTTATTTAATATATTAGCCCACATATTGTTGGAATTAA
>CAMOHE010049933.1:0-34736 GCA_946598075.1 Artocarpus hirsutus | reverse complement strand
AACAGGTCTACGTCATCAAGAGTCATGCCTCCAACGTACCGGCATGCATACCACTATTAAGATGTGGGTGTCACCCTTTGGCACATCAAAAGACACAAGTCAAGACAATGGGCTCACTATTCATCTCAAGATTAAGATGCAATACAAATGATTGTCTAAAGTGAATCGATTTGCCATGACAAAATTATTAATCCAAATCAATTCACTTTATGTCCCGATCCAACACATCGTCACCTATGACAACATGCCAATGTTTCTATTCACGGAGTCCACCTCCGATGGTCAAGACAAACCATCTCCCAATAGGGATATAGACAACATAACAATCTTTACATGAATAAAGCGCCCAACTTTATTCCCTCGATTGCGGATCTTATGATTTAGACCGTCACCTTAAGATCGTGTCTTCTGCATAATCTGTCCATCATATGCCCAATTCTTAAAGGTTTAGACCGACAGTCTCAGACTATTGTTTGCTTATCATACATTCAACAAATATGAACGTAAAGAGGACAAGATTTGGTATATGAATAATAAATGAATTCTTTATTGATAAAAATGTCTTCAAAAACTCATTACATTTTTACTCGTTAGGGCATACATGTCTAACACAAACCATCCACCATGACCGAAGCTCTCAAAGATCCTTAATGGCATCATATTATGTCACAAGAGTTTGATGCATTGGCCCCCAATGGCACTTGGGATCTCCTTTCATCTAAACCATCACAGAATTTTGCTGGCTATAAGTAGATTCGTAATAAATGTTAATCTAATGGTTCCTTTAATAATTACAAGGTATGCCTTGTTGCAAAAGATTTTAATCAACACGTTAGAGTGGACTATCACATCACCTTTAGCCCTGTTGTGAAATAGACTTCGATTCGCCCGGTTCTGAGAATTTTCATGAGTCGTTGTTGGTCTCTTTGTCAACTTGATGTAAATAAAACTTTTCTACAAGGTCACTTATAAGACATATTCATCGTACGATCTCCAAGTATTATTGACACAAATTCTTGTTGGAGAGAAACTTTACAGATGAAAACCATCATCAAATCCTAAGACTCATATTAATTCATTAAGAATCATAATGGAAGCATACTTGAATCCATTAGAACGGTTGAATTCTTGGTTCTTGATCATCTAAGTCTATACCGTTTCTATAAGAGGAAGTTTTCTCTCTTTTCCAGTGATGGGATGCTAGAAAAGAATGTAACGTATGACTCAGGGACTATAACCTATTTTAACTTTGTCTTATTTCTATTTTAGCTTATCAAAAAAATAGAAATTAGACTTTAGGTCTCTACACATTATTTTGTGCCCACACTTTATGAGATGCTTTAAAACCTAAAACTTTACACTTTATTAGATCACTTTAATTAGGCCAACCTTATGTGGTAGCCTTAATACACATCTATATAATATATTAGCCCACATATTATTGGAATTAATTCCAACAATCTCCCACTTGGGCTATATATGAAATTTTATAAATGTGAATTATACCTTTGTGAGCTCATGAATTGTGCAATCATTACCAAAAGCATCTCCAATCAATTCGGTCCATCAATTATATCAATATAGGATCAAAGCAGTCTTTATTACATTCAATATAACTAAACCCATCAATGGTCATGTATATTAATATAATGAAAACATGAATCAAGTATGGATGTGTAGCAAGAAAATTTCATGCAATGTGATCTTAACATGCCTATTTCCTAGTGGTCCAACCTTATTCTTTAGTGGGATCAAATCAAACATATTCAAAGTCAAAATAAACTACAAACTTTATTTCTATAGAAAATAACCATAAAATGTGTCTACAACACGAAAGCATCCAAAATACAAGCTCCCACTAAAATGACATATCCTCAAGAAATACAACACCCATTTGAGCGGTGTGCTCATGAAAGACCTTGGGTGGTACTCCTTTCATAACTGGATCCACAACCATAGAGTTTGTCCTAATATGCTCTATAGAGACCTGACCACTTTGTACTCTTTCTTTAACAACGAGGAACTTAATGTCTATATGCTTCGACTTTGTTGAGCTCTTGTTGTTATTGGAATATAGCACTGCTGAATTATTGTCACAAAATATCTTAAGTGGTCTTTTAATTCCATCCATAATTCATAGCCTAGTGACAAAATTCTATAGCCATATCCCATGGTTGAATGCCTCATAACATGCTATAAACTCCACTGCCATGGTGCAGGAAGCTATTAGTGTCTGCTTAGCACTCTTCCAAGAAATAGCTCCTCCAGCTAGAAGGTAGATATAGCCCGATGTGGATCTCCAACTGTCTTTGCACCCAGCAAAATCAGAATCAAAATGCCCAATGATCTCTAACTGATCCAATCTTCTATATGTGAGCATGTAATCCTTCATTCTCTGTACATACTACATGACTTATTTGGCTGCTTTCTAATGATCCATCCCTAGATTACTTAAGTACCTACCTAGCATCCCAACAATGTATGCAATATTTGGACACGTACAAACTTAAGAATACATCAGAATCCCTATGGCTGATGCATAAGGAATCTTCTAAGACTAAACTTGTCTCCTTTAACAACAGAGGTGTCACTTGGTTTACAATCTTGCATGCCAAATCTCTTAAGTGCCTTCTCGATATAGCTCTTTTGTGATAATCCAAGTATATCCTGAGAGCGATCCTGGTGTATTTGTATGCCTAATACAAAATAGGCATCCCTAAGATCCTTCATCTTAAATTTCTTTGATAGAAATCTCTTGGTTTCGTACAATAAACCTATATCATTACTTGTAAGTAGTATGTCGTCGACATATAAAGCTAGAAAAATATACATACTCCCACTGAACTTATGGTATATACAATCATCGACCATATTCCTCTCAAAACCGAATGAGATGATAACTTAATGAAATTTGAAATGCCATTGACGAGATGCCTGCTTAAGTCCATAGATGGATTTCTTTAATTTGTAAACAATTTGCTTTGAGTCTCCCGACACAAAGTTTTCTGGTTGCACCATATAAATCATTTTATCAATGTCGCAATTGAGAAACGTAGTCTTAACATCCCTCTGGTGAAGCTCAAGTTCAAAATGTGCCACCAATGCCATTATAGTCCTAAAAGAGTCTTTCGAAGAAACTAGAGAGAAAGTCTCTTTATAGTCAATGCCTTCCTTTTGAGTAAAGCCCTTTGCAACAAGATAAGCCTTATATCTCTCTACATCATCCTTTGAATCCCTTTTGGTCTTAAATATCCATTTGTAACCAATGGGTTTCACACCTTCAAGCAACGGGACAAGTCCCAAATGTCATTATGTTTCATGGACTTTATCTCCTCATACATGGCATTAATCCACTCTTGAAATTTAGAACTTTTCATGGCTTGACAGAAGTTGATTGGATCATCTTCCACCACACCAATATCAATCTCCTGTTCTTGGAGAAATATGATATAATCATCAGGAATCGCACTTTTCCTTTCTCTAGTGGATTTTCTTAATAGCATAGGTTCTTAAGGTGGTAGAGTTTGTTCTTCTGGAACAATTTCTGGAATGGGAGGTTCTCCGACATTGTCTTGATTTGGATCTGCTTCTTGAGCAATGTTAGGAATAGGAACCTGATCAATGTCAATAATAGCTGTGGAAATATCAATATATTCCTCTTTAAAGACAAAGTCCCTAGCCTTATCTCCTCCCGCAAACTTAATATCCTCAAAGAATAGAGCAGTTTTTGTCTTGAAAATCGACTTATCGTGGGATCATAAAATTTGTAATCCCTTGACCTCTCAGAATATGCAATAAAATAGTAGCAAATAGTTATGAAGTCTAGTTTCTTTTCATTTGGCCTATAAGGCCTTGCCTCAGCTGGACATCCCTAAATGTGCAAGTGATTCAAACTTGGCTTTTTGCCTATCCAAAGCTCATTAGGGGTTTTGGCAGTTGCTTTAGTTGGAACTCTATTGAGTATGTAAGCTATAGTCTTTAAAGCTTCTCTCTAGAGAGATTCAGGCAAAGTAGAATGACTAATCATACTCTTTACCATATCCTTAAGTGATCTGTTTCATCTCTCAGCAACACCATTCATGCTAGGTGATCCCGGCATGGTGTACTGTGGGACGAGACCGCACTCCTCTAGGAACTTAGCAATAGGTCCTGGATGTTGTTCACCTAATCCGTCATATCTGCCATAGTATTCTCCACCATGGTCAAATCTGACACCTTTAATTATTTTGCTGATTTGGTTCTCAACTTCAGCCTTATAATTCTTAAACACATCTAGTGACTAAGACTTCTCATGAATGAGATACAAATAGCCACATCGTGAGAAATCGTCTATGAACGTAATAAAATATTGTTGACCATTCCAAGAAGCCATAAGGAATGGCCCACAAATATCCATATGAATTAGTTCTAAGACGCTTGAAGTCCTGTTGGCACCTAATCTCTTTTGCTTGTCTATTTCCCCTTTATGCAATTAACACAAATTTCAAAATCTATAAAATCAAGGGGATCAAAAATCTCGTCAGACACAAGTCTCTCAATGCTCTGCTTAGAGATGTGACCTAATCTCTTATGCCATAATGAAGCAAAATTCTGATTGGTTAATTTTCATTTTACACCATGTGTACTTATATACAAGGTTTCATTAAATGAGGCAACTGTATCAAGCAAATAAAGGTTATCATAAATAGATAAAGAACCAAAACCAATAACTTTTAAATTTTAAAAAAGACTAAATTTAAATTTACCATTTCCAAATAAACAAGAATAACCAAATTTGTCCAATACAGAAATAGAAACCAAATTTTGTCTAAAGGATGGTACAACATAAGTCTCATTCAAATCCAAATAAAATCTAGTCCTTAATAATAACCTAAATGTTCCTATTGCCTCAACTTTCACTAATTTGCCATCACACACATACATGTATATTTCACTATCACTTGGCTTTCGGTAGCTCAGGCAACCCTGCATAGGCACACTTATGTGAGTAGTAACACCAGAATCTATCCACCAAGTGTGTCTTGGTATCAAAGTTAAATTAACGTTAGAACAAAATAGATTAAGAAGCATACCTTTCTTTGCATGCCATGCGTGATAATTGGTACACTGCTTCTTCTTGTGTCCTTTACCTCCACAGAAGAAATAGGTAAATTCATCACCTTCTCCCTTCTGTTGTTTCTTCTGTGGTGCTGCACCTATAGCTTCCTTACCTTTCTTCCTTTTATTTTTCTTGTCCTTAAAGGTTGTAGCCAAATGAGCACTTTCTGCCTCTTCTTGCACACAATAAGAGATGAGCTCGTTAAGAGAACAATTGTCCTTTTGACAGTTGTAGCTCACCTTAAATTAACTGAAATGTGTAGGAAGGGATATCAAAACTAAAGGCACGAGTAAGTCCTTAGACAGCTCTAACTTAAGTGTCTTTAGTTTTGAAGCAAGATGAGACATAACTCTCTTGTGTTCTCTTTTCCTTTATACCTCATTGAAATAAGGTTTGCCAAAAGCATACTTGTTTCAGCCTTTTCGTTATTGGCAAACCTTTTCTCAATTTCTTCAAGAAAACCCTTGGCTATAGTAACCTTTTCGGACATAGTGCTCCTAAAAGTTTCTAGAATAGCACGCTTTATGATCATTAGACTCATGCAATTCAAACGATCCCACCTTCCCATGTCCCTCTTATCATCAGAGGAATTGTTATCTGTAAGGTTAGGAGGTCGTTCAACCATTAATGCAAGGTCTAAATACATGACTATGAGAACAATCATAATGTTCTTTTGCCATGCCTTGAAGTTCGTGCTATTAAGCATGGGAATTGAATGATGCTAGCAGAAATATTAGAAGCAGAACTTGCAGCTGAATAGAGAGCAAAACAGCAAAACAACAAAGCTCACATAAGTTCCATATCATACTTAAATAAATTCAAATAATGGTAGGGCCTATCATAAGATACCTAGCACAACATTAATATTTAGTCTTTGGATAGAAATATTAACTTGTAAGTGGTACTCTTGGTGTAGTAATCAAATATTGACAATAAGTACATGTCAAACAATAAATCTTCTTTTGGGCCGATTTATTATTCACATATAAAACCGGATAATCATCAATTGTTTATTACCACAGGTACACATGCAATTCTGTTTAATATTAACCTTCCTTTAGGCCAGTCAATATTTACATACGTTGCATGGACACAACTATTTATATTTTAAAATAAATTAATTTCTACTAGAGAGGTCACTTTGGTGACATGTTGCTTCAATTAATTCATCTCAAAATCCAAATCAAATACCAATATTTGAATTTAATATTGCACCAAAAAAATTGACCAAAATCAAAAAAATAAAATAATAAAAAAAGTTCTTTTCTACCTGAACGGCAGCCATGCGCACGAAACCGTAATATGTATACATTCATTTCACAACATTACGTTCAACATATAAAAGAAACGAATCAAGGAATTCACATATATATATATATATTTATATTTATGCATAAGAAAAAAAAACAAATTCTAACTTTTCTCTTTGTCGGTAGCATGTGCCATGCAACAAAAAGAGAAAAAAAAATTGAATAACAATAATAATGAAACCTTTTGAATCCTAAAAAACCTAACCCGTAATTCAACAAAAACAAAATGAATCTCACAAATATATATTCAATAGTGTGTATATATAAATATACATATATATCGAATCCTTTATATCAAATTCTTGTTTGCTGTATGATTTATGAATCCGGAATAACGATTTCAACCAAATTGTTTATACAAATCTTGTTTTATATGCCAACAAATACATATATTTTTATAAAACCAAAATTCAACCAAAATTTTTGAGAAAATATTTCTCAATAATTCAACATGAGAAGGCACTGATGCCACTTGTTGGAGAGAAACTTTATAGATGAAAACCATCATCAAATCCCAAGACTCATGTTAATTCGTCAAGAATTATAGCAGAAGCATACTTGAATCCGTTAGAATGGTTGAATTCTTGGTTCTTGATCTTCTGAGACTATACCGTTTCTCTAAGAGGAAGTTTTCTCTCTTTTCCAGTGATGTGATGCTAAAAAAGAACGTAACATATTATTCAGGGACTATAACCTTTTATAATATTTTATCTTTGTCTTATTTCTATTTTGGTCCATCACAAAAAAAGAAATTAGACTTTAGGTCTCTACATATAATTTTGTGCCTGTACTGTATGAGATGCTTTAAAACCCAAAACTTTACACTTTATTAAATCACTTTAATTAGGCCAACCTTATGTAATGCCCCCTTACAGACATCACAAATGTCGTTACATTTATTCTTTTTACCGTTATTTAAGATACACTATTTAAATGAAACATAATTTGGAAACATACCCTAGGATCTATGCATACATTTTTTTTTAATTTACTTGTTTGTAAGTGTTCTTATATAGTTATCACACCAAATAATAAAATCATGGTTTAAATAAAAACAACACAACATTTAAAAATCTGCTTACATAGTTTGGTAGGTCAAACTTCAGACTTCGGCAGGCCGAAGCTGACCGGTAGTCCGAACTTCAACTATCGGTAGGCCGCCCGAGGCTCTACAAAATAGAGTTTTAAAAATACTAGTATCGGTAGGCCAATCATTACATTGGCAGTCCGACCAGTAACGGTCAGTAATCCAATCTTCTATCAAAATCAGAAGTAAATTAAAAACAAGTCCCAAATAATTCAAAGTGTAGAAAACTAAACATACAAAGCAATAAAATCATAGTTTAATAATTTGAAAACTTCATCTTTGGCGTCTTCTATTTTCAATTCATCGTTCTTTGTTCACACGCCTGTCCTTGTCCTCCTCCTATTCCATAACTCTCTTACCTTTATCTGCAACATGATGTAAAACTAAGTAAGCAAAAAGCTTAGTAAATACATTTCATATCTCACAACGTAAAACATTTTATGAACATCTTTATGACATCATCACCATAAGCTTCATCATAATAGTGTGCTAGGCACAGTTTCATATAAAACATATCTTTCATTACATTATCCATTTTAAAACTTTGTTTGTTTTATCTTTAAAGGCCCAAGTGTTGCACCATTAACATCATCATGGGCGTGTCGTCATGAGAGGAGAGAGGTAGCTAATCCCAAACCAAACATAACATCATAAACATAAACACAACATAACATGGACTATGCAACACTTATTTAGGAGATACATATACACTTATATATACTTTTAAACTTTTGAATACGTCATGGTTAAAGCATGCATAACTTTGTATAATAAACTTTCATAATAATACATTCAATAAAACCGTTATAGAATCATCATAGGAATCATCATGAATATAAAATTCAAACTTTTCACAAACCACATCATGTTGCAGGTGAGAATGTACTTGCTTGTTTAGCTTACTAAACCTTTTCTTTGGATGACGCCACCGTGGTCTCGATGTGCTTGCTTTTAAAAATTTCATGTCATTCATTCATATAAAAATAAAATTAATTTTCACCTTCATGAACTCAACTAATTAGCATAAGACAACATTCGTACCCTCATCTCAAGAATTACATAAACATTCATACACTTTACTATCTTATAAATATTCATGCAAAAACTACAATACTAATACCTGTCTGACCCTTAAGTATTCATAATTTAATAACTCAAAATTTGCACACAATTAGAGCATGAGACTTGAGAAGGAAAAAGTCAAAAATTTCATGACATAAAATCTGCCAGCAATAGTTAGGCAGTGAACAATCTTAGTTTAACTCCATTTATCACATTATTGATGTCGTAGAAAAATCTACAAAAATTGACACATAATATAAACACCTAAAACTATAACATCCAGAAAACACCTTTAAATAAATTTAGAGTAATCCATAACATGTATTAGATATTTGAGATAAAAAAAAAATAACTTCAAACAAATTAGGAAGTAAGTTACATGTAATCATCATTCTCAAACAATTAAAATAAATCTATTCAGACCCTAAAATTCTAATGACATCTTATTAACATATAAATACAGAAGCTCAAAAAGTCTCATTGTCAAATAAATTCATTTACTTATACAAAAACGTCACACAACTCAAGTCCAACAATTTCACTGATAAAACAGTCTCAAAACCTAGTCTTAATGAAAATTTTATAACACAAAAGATATTCATCATAATCATCATGAGACTTTCAAGTTCATAACTTAATATAACCCTGAACATTTCTACCAAATTTTGTAAAAATCAAAGCACATTTGCCCCTACAACGAAGACCATACATTTGTGTAACATACCAATCAGCAATCATAGAATAGTGAGTGGTAGAGAGAGGAAAATTCATATCTTAGAGTAGAAAAATCCAAATGGTGTGAAACTTTGAGGGATAACACATAACACATCTATGAACATCATACTAAAATTTCATTACAAATGGAAATTTCTAGACAAAAATACAGTAGTCGAGGTAAAAGGGAAAAATATATTTCAGAAATAAATCAAGAACAAATTCTTACCTTAAAACAAATTCTTCTCAATTTTTTTTTTAATTTTCCCATGAGAACACAGGAGAATTGAGAGGGAGAAGGGGTGAAAAACATGATGAAGAGGGTGAGGAAGTGTCTAAGATAATTAAGAGAGAGAAAGAAAGAAAAGCATGTGATAGAAAGAGTGAAATTAATGTGAGGTCAAAATTCTCTATTATGTCAAAATTTTCCTAACTAAAATTATGGCAAAGCATGTGGGAAATGGAGAGGATTAGGGAAGTCAACTGATTTAGCTCCACTTACCATATTTTAACTTTCAAAATAGGAAACCATTTCAATTAATTCAATCATCTATAAAAGTCAAATAATTCCATCACACAAAACAAGGAAATAAACCAAAATTAAGCTAATCATTCAGCACATCTCATCCAATCACAATAGCCATGATATCACGAATTTTGGGGTTTGTTTGCTTATTGGTCGTCAACTGTCTTCGGCCTGCCAAATGCTCAATTCGGCCTACCAAAGTTTTTGGGTTTGGCCTGCCGATGAAATCCATCGACATGCTGTTCTGTGAGGGATAGTTCGGCCTATCGAACTGCCATATACACTAAAATAAAAAAACATTAATTAATTACTAAGTAACTACTAAGCATACAATGTAAATGGTATGAACACCTTGAGTACATCAATTTCACATGACCGTCACCTGTCATCATACTTAAAATAACATAATTAGTAACATTATATTATAAGAAAAAATTACTTAACGTCGTTTTTCATTTTACATAATCCGTTACATGAGAATTGGCTGGTGTTACACCTTATGTGATAGCCTTAATACAAATTTATTTAATATATTAGCCCACATATTATTGGAATTAATTCCAACAATTTTCAATCCCATATGTGCAAGCTTCGGAAGGCAATTCGTGGGCTCAAGCAAGCCCTTCAGGCATTATTTTATGAACTGAAAACATTTCTTGTTGACTCAAGATTCGTCGAGTCTCATGTTGACACATCATTATTTATCTTTAACAATGGAGATCATCTAATTTATCTGCTTGTTTATATAGATGACTTGATCACTAGAGGTGATGATGATGTTGTTCATCACCTTATCACTCTACCTACAAGCTGACTATCTCTTAGAGACCTCAGGCCTCTCTCATTCTTTCTTGGAGTGGAAGTTATACCATATCAACTCGACCTTCTCCTATCTCAGAGACTCCATATTAATGATCTTTTGGCACTTATAAAACAAAGATGACTGATGCTAAGCTGGTTATGACACTACTTGCTAACACTCATATTCTCACTCTCACATCTGATACCTACTTATCTAATCTAATTGAATATCGTGTTATAGTTGGGAGACTCAAGTATCTATCAATCAAGCGCATAGATATCTCTTATGCTATCAACAAACTATCTCAGTTCATGCACCAATAACAAACTGTTGGGCTGCTATCAAGCGCCTGCCTTAATATTTACATAAGACTCCTTATCATGGTACCATTCTTGATCAGGATTCTCCTCTATCCCTCTACGCCTTTTCTAACACTAACTAGGTAAATACTAAGGATGACTCTACCTCTACAAGTGCCTACGTTGTCTATCTTGATCAAAGCACCATTTCTTCGAGCTTGAGAAAGCAATGAACTTGTTCACTCTTCTACAGAAGCTAAGCATCGTTCTGTTACCGCTGTTGCTGCTGAATTAGTTGGATTTGCTCGCTACTCACTAAACTCGACATCACTTAGCCGAGTCAACCAATTCTTTATTCTGGTAATATTAGCCCACCTATTTATATTCGAATCCATTCTTCTATTCTTGCATGAAGCATGTAGCGATTAATTTATTTTGTACGAGGCAAAGTTTAGAGTGGTGCACAAAGCATGGCTCATGTATCTTCCTAATATCAACTTGTTGATGCCATGACCAAACCTCTTCGACGGTCTTGATTTCTTCTCCTTTGAACCAAGATTGATCTCTCTGAATGGAAAACCATCTTGTGAGAGTATAATAGTTGATATTTGATAATGTGATTATTAGTTTTGGTTCCAATTATAAAACCCATAATCATTGCAACACTCCAAAATTTATTAAGTGTTATTAGAATCTAAAATGGTGGATTAGTGTGCCATAATGAATATTTTGAGTTTAATTTGGTCATTTTGTGAAATTTTAAAATTTATATTATTTTTATTGTTTTGATGATTTTTAATTACTTCGAATTATTTTAATTGTTATTTTAAATTTTAATAAAATGATTTGTTAAATACTAAGTAGCTTTTATTTGAAAACAATGTGTTGTTGCACACAGTTTTGTGTAACTAATTTTCCCTCTCTTCCTCTATTTATTTTAGCTCACTCTCTCTCTCATTCATTTTCTCTCTCTCCTCTCTCGCTCATCTTTCTTGCTCTTTCTTCCTCTCTCTCTCTTCCTCTCTCAAAATTTTTGAAACCAAAATTCAATTTCAAGCCTCGGGATTGTGGATTGAAGGCTCGGGAACACGATTGAGCAACCACAAACTCGAATCAAAGCTTAATTCAAGGTTAGTTTTCAAAATTTCAAAACTTTTTCAATTTTTCAAAATTTCTTGCATTTTGAAATCTAAGCATTTCTAAGCTTAGAAAACCATCAATCTAGGTTAAATGAACTTAGATTAACTTGAATACAAGCTTTGTTTCATCAAAAACAGATTTAAATCAAGATTTTTTATTTTTCTCCATTTTTCTCTATTTTTGGATTTTTCAAAAAATTTTGTTTAAAACTTGTTTTGATGTAGTAAAAAGTAATCTATAATGTTTTTCTATTGATTATGATCATTACCCATGCCTGAGAATTGAGAAAATAGGTTAAAATTGAAGATTTGGGCTAGGGGAGGCCGAGACTCGTGCCTGAAAAATTCTAAAATTTTTCCAGATCGGTAGGCCAAACTTCGTGTTCGGCAGGCCAGATTCAAGTGTTCGACAGGCCGAATTCAAGTGTTCGGTAGGCCGGATTCATCCGGCCGGCAAGCCGAACCTGAAAGAATTCGACCGACTAGACTTGGACCTCCGGCAGGCAGAACTACATAGTTCAGCCGACCGAATCAAGGCAACCGGTAGGCCAACCGGGCATAATAAAATTTTGTAATTTTTCACCCATTTTCACTATTCTAAACCCTGATTGAAATTTCAACTTTATAAAATGATTTTATAAACCTAAGTGGCACATTAGGACACCATGAGATGATTAAATAACCTAGGATATCTCGAGTTAGATACTAATAGACCTAGTTTTCATTCAAGGTTGTGCATGGATCCACAGAGCTAACGTATAGCGGACCGGGATTATGGTGTAGAACACCAACACGAGTATTGAGGTAGGACTTCTACCCCTTCTTTGGTAGCCACAGAGCTAACGTATAGCAGACCGGGATTATGGTGTAGAACACCAACACGAGTATTGAGGTAGGACTTCTACCCCTTCTTTGGTAGCCAATTTTAAATGTTTTGGCCTCAAGTGAATTTTTAACAAAAATGTTTTCAATGACTAGTTGAAAAAGGATCTTTATTTACTGATTTCATAAATGGTAGAATTGAGGTAATTTTTATAATAAACCTCATAATGAATGTAAATGATTATGTTTGGTAAAAAGAGATTTTTAATAATTATGAAAAGATATATATATATATTTTAGGGCATGATGCCATATCAGAGATCGGATCGTGTATTGCGCGACCTTGGGGGCAGGTCTCGAAACCCAGCTGGGCCACTACGATGGTGACTTACATATGGTTTGCCCAAGAAAAGAAAATGGTATTTTTCTGGTCGACCTATTTAAACTGTTTTGGTAAGATAAAGCTTTTATTAAATTTTCATCTATTTATTTATTTGTTCTAGTTCTTCTATATATATTTATTTGATTAAAGAAGTTTCTTTTAAAGTTAAATATTTTCAAAATGTAGTCCTACTGAGCCTTTCGCTCATGTTTTATTTGTTTTAAAATCTTACCCCTTAGGTGGATATCAACTTAGGATCAGAGAATAGTCCGTTGACCGGATTTGCGACCAGTAGAAGATCTTGGTAGGTCATATTATAGCAAAACAAGGCATGTAAATTCTTAACTTTTTCTTTTATTCTAGGCTATGGTTGTATTGTAAACTTGTCGGTACTATGTGTGTGCACAAAATGTGGGCCAATTGGACCCATTCTCTTCTCATCCTATGTTTTTATTATTTTTATTATTTCCTTATCATTTATTTTATTTTATTATTTCATTTGCTCGAATATTATAACTGCTTGTTTTAAATAAATAATTTTAAAATTATCACATTTTTATTTATAAATTAATTCTTAAACCTAAGTTTTTAACTAAATCTCTGTTTAATTAACTTAATTAATCCACCAAGTCACCTCCCATACCCCGGGGCTTGATAGAATGGTATCAGAGCATAAGGTTATGAACCTTGGGAATTGTGCACACATAGGTACGACAATGAAATACCACTGACAGTCTAAATTTTGTTTTCAGAAGTGAGAGAATGACACCTAGACGACATTCGACAGCTGATGCTGAGTTTGGAAATGATGAGGACATGATAAGGGCCATGTTTGCTGCATTTTGCAAATGACAGCTAGGGCAAGGTCGGATGATTTTGAGGCTAGTCGTCGGCATTTGTATTTTAAGGATTTTCGACGTGCATCTGTATCGACTTTTTACGAAAATGGGGATCCGTAGGTAGTAGAGTATTGGTTAGATTCGATTGTGAAGCATCTGGATACTCTTGGTGTGCCAGCAGAGTATCGTGTGGAATTTATGGCATATTAAGTTCGAGGGTGGTGCTAATACTCAGTGGAAGCAAGCTAAATGCCTAGAGAACAATGGTAACATCGGTTGGGATATATTTGAGGAGCTGTTCTATGATTGCTACTTTTTGCAAGGATACAGGGATCAAAAGGCGACAGAATTTTATAGGTTACAGTAGGGTGATATGTCAGTTCAAGAGTACGAGGCGAAGTTCAATGAATTGGCCAGGTTTGCTCCATCTGCAGTGGCATCGGAGCGTGAGAAGTGCATTAAATTTCAGGATGGACTTAAAGCCCCTATTCGATGATAGATAGTTGCTCTGCGACTTAGGAACCTTGGAGAGCTTGTGTCATCAACAATATCAGTGGAGAGTGATTACGCGCAGTATTGTGAGAATCGAGCCAAGACGTCAGGAGGACCATAGAGGAGCAGTAGCAGGAGCATCAGTAGTCGACCAACTCTAGGAAAGAATAAGCAGGGTGGCATGAACAGCGACAGCAACAGTTCATCTAGCAGCGGGTGTAGCAACCCCTATAGATTCCATTATCACCATTGCCAGCAGCTGGGACATATTAAGAGGAATTGCCCGATTAAGAGTGCTCGCCTAAGATTGCAGACCGGAGAAGGAGCTAGTCGTCAGTCTCAGCTTCAGACTCTACCTCAGCCTTAGCAGTACCCTCAGCTTCCATTCCATCAATTCTCTCCTTAGCAACTGCCATATTCAGCACAAGGACACCAACCACAGAACTTTTAGCGTAATGTCTCTTAGTACCGAGCGTCGAGTACAGCCAGCGTGCAGTTGCCATTATCGTAGCAGTATCGACCAGCTAACCCAGGATCCAGTAGTGTTGGTAGAGGAAAAAGGAAAGCTCTAGTATAGGCTCACGTGATGACATCAGAGAGTTCAGATGTCCAGACCAGTAACGCAGTTGTCGATGGTACGATTATGGTTTCTTAGTCTTTAGCACATGTGTTATTTGATACTAGTGCCACTCACTCTCTCGTTTCGAGCTTTTTTGTACATGCTTTAGGATTAGAGATAGAAGAATTTGATGAACCCTTAGTTATAGCTTCACCCTTGGGACGGGTGTGTGTGAATACTGTCTGTAAACCTTGTAAAATAAAGATTGGGGATGAGATTTTGAAAAGTTATTTCATTGTAATCCCCATGAGATCATATGATGTAATCCTAGGGATGGATTGGTTATCTAGATACAGTGCAGTAATGGACTGCTAACTTAGGAAAGTAACCCTAGTATCTGATAAGGGGACGGTAATCACTTACCAAGGTGGTGGTGATCGATTGATGAGTGAGCGTCTTGTAAGAGCATGTCTCGGAGGGTGGAAGAGTGTAGTTTTCTATGCCTTTCTCATGAATTTAGAAGGAGAGCCCATTGTTTCGAGAGAACGTGCAGTGATTCTAGTGATAGACGAATTTGAAGATGTCTTCCCCGACGAGCTACCAGGATTACCACCGCATCGGGAAATCAAGTTTGGTATTGAATTGTTTCCAGGAACAGCACTGATTTCTATGGCACCTTACCGGATGGCACCAGCAGAAATGAAGGAACTCAGGAGACAGCTTTAGGAACTTGCTAATAAGGGATACATCCGGAATGGCACATCGTCGTGGAGAGCACCGGTTTTGTTTGCAAAGAAGCATGATGGGACTCTTAGATTATGCATAGATTATCGACAGCTAAATCGGGTCACGGTGAAGAATAAGTATCTTTTGCCCAAGATCGATGAGTTGTTTGATCAGTTGGGAGGCTTGCGGTACTTCTCGAAGATAGACTTGAGATCAGGATATCATCAATTTAGGATTAAGGAAGAGGACATTCCTAAGATAGCTTTCAAGACTCGGTATGGACATTTCAAATTTCTAGTGATGTCGTTTGGATTGACGAACGCTCCAGTAGCTTTCATGGATTTGATGAACAGGATATTTAGGCCTTACTTGGATCAGTTTGTGATCGTGTTCATCGATGACATCTTGGTTTATTCTAAGACTTTGGAGGAGCATGAACAGCATCTCAAGATCATGCTTCAGATTCTACGGGAACACCAGTTGTATGCCAAGAAAGAAAAGTGTGAATTCTGGTTAATAAAGGTCAAATTTCTAGATCATGTCATTTCCGAGCATGGTATTTCGGTGGATCCATCAAAGATAGAAGCCATAGTGGATTGGGAACGACCGAGGAATGTGGCAGAGATCCGCAGCTTCTTGGGACTTGCAGGATACTACAGGAAATTTGTGAAGGACTTCTCGAAGGTAGCAGCACCATTGACAAGATTGATTAGGAAGAATGTTAGGTTTGAGTGGAACAAAGAATGTGAGTTTGCTTTTCAAGAATTAAAGAATCAGTTGACCTCAACCCCAGTATTGATCATTCTTAGCAGTGACGAGTCGTACGAGGTTTATGCGATTACTTCAGGACGTGGACTTGGGTGTGTGTTGATGCAGCATGGACGTGTAATAGCGTACAAATCAAGATAGTTACGACCTCACGAGCAAAATTACCCTACTCATGATTTGGAGCTTGCGACAGTGATTCATGCGTTGAAGATCTGGAGATGTTATTTGTATGGAGCAACATTTCAGGTTTTCTCCGACCACAAGAGTTTAAGGTATTTGTTTACTCAGAAGGATTTGAACTTGAGGCAGCGAAGATGGATGGAATACATGGATGATTATGATTTTGCGTTGCAGTATCATCCCAGGAAAACTAATGTCGTCGCAGATGCGCTTAGCTGGAAGTCTTTAGGGATACTTGCATGTTTGGCTCTTGAAGATTGGAGAAGGGATGCGACAGTAAGTGAGTTCAGGCTATAGTATCATGAAGAGTACAATCACATTTTGATGTACCACATGGAGACGACCCCAGCTCTCATCCAGATGGTGAAGCAGAACCAATGGCAGGACTAGCATCTTCAGGGAATTTGGACACGAATTCAAAACAGAGAGCAGTTCAAAGAATGGAGGATACATGCAGATGGATTATTGTATTTCAGGGAGCGTCTAGCGTTCCAGCTATTGCCGAAGTGATGAAGGCCATAATGGACGAAGCTCATAAGTCTTAGTTTGCCATTCATCCAGGAAGCACGAAGATGTATCGTGACTTGAAGAGGCACTATTGGCGGAGAGGTATGAAGAAGGACGTTCAAGAATACGTGGCCAAGTGTATGACTTGTCTTCAGGTGAAAGCCGAGCATTAGAAGCCAGCAGATCAGCTTCAACTACTTCCTATTCTAAGGTGGAAATGGGAACACATGACGATGGATATTCTTATCGGACTACCGAGGACGGAGCAGCAGCACGATGCGATTTGGGTCGTGGTTGACAGGCTGACGAAGTCAGCTTATTTCATTCGATTCAGATCGACATGTTCGAGGAGGATTCTCAGGGAATTGTATTTGTAGAACATAGTGCGATTGCTTGGAGTTCCTTTGTCCATTACATCAGATAGGGATACAGGGTTTAATGCCAAATATTGAAGGAGCTTTCAGGAGGCCATGGGTACAGATTTGAACTTTAGCACGGCATTTCATCCTTAGATCGACGGGCAATCTGAGTGAGTCATTCAGATTCTTGAAGACATGTTACGTGCATGCGCATTACACTTTGATGGGAACTGGAAGAAATACTTGCATCTAGTGGAGTTCGCATACAACAATACCTATCAATCGAGTATTGGTATGGCAACATTCGAAGCACTGTATGGACGACCGTGTCGATCCCTAGTGTGTTGGGCCGAACCGAAAGATAGAGTTATTCTTGGACCGAATGAGATTTGCGATAACAATGAGAAGATCGTCATGATTCGAGATCGACTAAGAGCAGCTCAAAGTCGACAGAAGAGTTACACAAATAAAAGATGTCAACCCTTGGAATTCGAGGTTGGAGACTTTGCACTCTTGAAGGTATCTCCTCGCAAAGGCATTTTGTAGTTTGGAGTGAAGGGAAAACTTGCGCCAAGATATATTGGACCGTTCAAGGTCATTCAACGTGTTGGTGTGGTTACTTATAGACTCAACCTTCCTTCGAAACTTTCGCATGTTCACGAGATATTTCATGTGTCGATGCTTCGAAAGTGTCCACCTGAGTAGGATAAGATCGTTTTATTCAAGGACATATAGATTCAGGAAGACACGACGTATGAAGAAGTGTCGATCCAAATCATCGATCGTAAAGTGATTAGCTTGCGCCGTCATGAGATCTCGTTAGTTAAGGTTGTGTGGCAGCATCATGGGGTTGATGAAGCCACTTGGGAATTACAATCGAGTATGTAGGAGTTGTATCCACATTTGTTTTGTTTTTGAAATGATTTGTAAATTTCGAGGACGAAATTTCTTTTAGGGGTGGAGAGTTGTAACACCTTGAAATTTATTAAGTGTTATTAGAATGTAAAATGGTGGATTAGTGTGCCATAATCAATATTTTGAGTTTAATTTGGTCATTTTGTGAAATTTTAAAATTTATGTTATTTTTATTCTTTTGATGATTTTTAATTACTTGGAATTATTTTAATTGTTATTTTAAATTTTAATAGAATGATTTGTTAAATACTAAGTAGCTTTTATTTGAAAACAGAGTATTGTTGCACACGGTTTTGTGTAACTAATTTTCCCTCTCTTCCTCTATTTATTTTACTTCACTCTCTTTCTCATTCATTTTATCTCTCTCCTCTCTCGCTCATCTCTCTCGCTCTTTCTTCCTCTCTTTCTCGGTTTCATTCTCTCTCTCTTCCTCTCTCAAAATTTTTGAAACCAAAATTTGATTTCAAGCCTTGAGATTGTGGATTGAAGGCTCGGGAACGTGATTGAGCAACCACAAACTCGAATCAAAGCTTAATTCAAGGTTAGCTTTCAAAATTTCAAAACTTTTTCAATTTTTCAAATTTTCTTGCATTTTGAAATCTAAGCATTTCTAAGCTTAGAAAACCTTCAATCTAGGTTAGATGAACTTAGATTAACTTGAATACAAGCTTTGTTTCATCAAAAACGGATTTAAATCAAGATTTTTTATTTTTCTCCATTTTTCTCTATTTTTAGATTTTTTCAAAAATTTTGTTTAAAACTTGTTTTGATGCATCAAAAAGTAATCTATTATGTTTTTCTATTGATTATGATCATTACTCATGCCTGAGAATTGAGAAAACATGTTGAAATTGAAGATTTGGGCTCGGGGAGGCCGAGACCCGTGCTTGGAAAATTCTAAAATTTTTTTAGATCGGCAAGCCGAACTTCGTGTTCTGTAGGCCAGATTCAAGTGTTCGGTAGGCCGGATTCATCCGACCAGTAGGCCGAACTGCATAGTTCGGTCGGCCGAATCAGGGCAACTGGCAGGCTGACCGAGCATAATGAAATTTTGTGATTTTTTGCCTGTTTTCACTATTTTGAACCCTGATTGAAATTTCAACTTTATAAAATTATTTTATAAACCTAAGTGGCACACTAGGACACCCTGAGATGATTTAATAACCTAGGATATCTCAGGTTAGATACTAATAGGCCTAGTTTTCATTCAAGGTTGTGCGTGGATTCGCAGAGCTAACGTATAGCGGACCAGGATTACGGTGTAGAGCACTGACACGAGTATTGAGGTAGAACTTCTACACCTTCTTTGGTAGCCAGTTTTAAATGTTTTTGCCTCAAGTGAATTTTTAACAAAAATGTTTTCAATGACTAGTTGAAAAAGGATATTTATTTACTAATTTCATAAATGGTAGAATTGAGGTGATTATTATAATAAACCTCATAATGAATGTAAATTCTTATGTTTGGTAAAAAGAGATTTTTAATAATTATGAAAAGATATATATATATATATTTTAGGGCATGATGTCATATCAGAGATTGAGTCGTGTATTGCGCGACCTTGGGGGCAGGTCTCAAAACCCAACTGGGCCACTACGGTGGTGACTTACATATGGTTTGCCTAGGAAAAGAAAATGGTATTTTTTTGGTCGACCTATTTAAACTGTTTTGGTAAGATAAAGCTTTTTTTAAATTTTTATCTATTTATTTATTTGTTCTAGTTCTTTTATATATATTTATTTGATTAAAGAAGTTTCTTTTAAAGTTAAATATTTTCAAAGTATAGTCCTACTGAGCCTTTCGCTCACGTTTTATTTGTTTTAAAAACTTACCCCTTAGGTGGATATCAGCTTAGGATCGGAGAATAGTCCGCTGACCGAACTTGCGACCAGTAGAAGATCTTGGTAGGTCATATTATAGCAAAATAAGGTATGTAAATTCTTAACTTTTTCTTTTATTCTAGACTCTGGTTGTATTGTAAAATTTTCGAAACTGTGTGTGTGCACAAAATGTGGGCCAGTGGAACCCATTCTCTCCTCATCCTATGTTTTTATTATTTTTATTGTTTCCTTATCATTTATTTTATTTTATTATTTCATTTGCTCAAATATTATAACTGCTTGTTTTAAATAAACATTTTAAAATTATCACATTTTTATTTATAAATTAATTCTAAAACCTAAATTTTTAATTAAATCTCTGTTTAATTAACTTAATTAATCCACCAAGTCACCTCCCGTACCCCAGGGCATGACAATCATGGGATGTTAGGTAGGTTCTAACCATATTTGTTTTTCCTAAGCATATGTTACTCTCGATAGTCAATGAAACGTGTGCCAATTATTCATCATATCCCTCTTCTTCTATTGCTTATACTAACATGTGCAAGGATTATTGTCACACCCCAAAGTACGGGAGGTGATTTGGTGGGTTAATTAAGTTAATTAAATAGAAATTTAGTTAAAAATTGGGTTTTAGAATTCATTTTATAAATAAAAAATGTAATAATTTTAAAATCGTTTATTTAAAGCTAACGGTTATAATATTTGAACAAATGAGAATAACAAAATAAACAATAAGGAAACAGTAAAAACAATCAAAATATGAGGTGAGGCAAGAATGAGTCCCACTGGCCCACATCTTGTGCACACACACAGTACTGATAATATTGTAATACAACCACAGTCCAGAATAAAAGAAAAAGTTAAGAATTTACATGCCTTGTTTTGCTATATTATGACCTACCAAGACCTTCTACTGGTCGCAAGTCCGGTCAGCGGACTCTTCTCTGATCCTAAGCTGATGTTCACCTATGGGGTAAGATTTTAAAACAAATAAAACGTGAGTGAAAGGCTTAGAAGGACTATATTTTGAAAATATTTAACTTTAAAAGAAATTTCATTAATCAAATAATATGTAGAAAATGAACTAGAACAAACAAATAAAAAGATAGAAATTTAATAAAAGCTTTATCTTACCAAAATAATTTAAATACGTCGACCAAAAAAATACCATTTTCTTTTCCTGGGCAAACTATATGTAAGTCACCACCGTAGTGGCCCAGCTTGGTTTCGGGACCTGCCCCCAAGGTCGCGCAATACACGACCCGATCTTTGATATGGCATCATGCCCCAAAATATATATATATATCTTTTCATGATTATTAAAAATCTCTTTTACCAAATATGATCATTTACATTCATTATGAGGTTTGTTACAAAAGCATTCTACCATTTATGAAATCAATAAATAAAGATCCTTTTTCAACCAATCATTGAAAACATTTTTGTTAAAAATTCACTTGAGGCCAAAACATTTAAAACAGGCTACCAAAGAAGGGGTAGAAGTCCTACCTCAATACTCATGCCGGTGTCCCACACCGTAATCCCGGTCCGTTATACGTTAGCTCCGCGGATCCACGCATAACCTTAAATGAAAACTAGGTCTATTAGTATCTAACCCGAGATATCCTAGGTTATTAAATCTTCTCATGGTGTCCTAGTGTGCCACTTAGGTTTATAAAATCATTTTATAAAGTTGGAATTTCAATCGGGGTTCAAAATAGTGAAAACGGGTGAAAAATCACAAAATTTCATCATGCCCGGTCGGCTTGCTGGTCGCCCTGGTTTAGCCAGCCGAACTATACAGTTCGGCCTGCCGGAGGTCCAAGTCCGGTCAACCGAATTTTCCCAAGTTCGGCCTGCCGGTCGGATGAATCCGACCTACCGAACACTTGAATCCGGCCTACCGATTTGGAAAAATTATAGAATTTTCCAAGCACGGGTCTTGGCTTCCCCGAGCCCAAATCTTCAATTCCAACCTATTTTCTTGATTCTCAGGCATGGGTAATGATCATAAACAATAGAAAAATATAATAGATTACTTTTTAATGCATTAAAACAAGTTTTAAACAAAATTTTTAGAGAAATCCAAAAATAGAGAAAAATGGAGAAAAATGAAAAATCTTGATTTAAATCCGTTTTTGATGAAACAAAGTTTGTATTCTAGCTAATCTAAGTTCATCTAACCTAAATTGAAAGATTTCTAAGCTTAGAAAAGCTTAGATTTTAAAATGCAAGAAAATTTGAAAAATTGAAAAAGTTTTGAAAATTTGAAACTAACCTTGAATTGAAGCCTTGAATCGAGTTTGTGGTTGCTTAATTGCGTTCCTAAGCCTTCAATCCACAATCCCAAAGCTTGAAATCAAATTTTGTTTCAAAATTTTTGACAGAGAATGTGAGAGAGAGAGTGAAACCAAGAGAGAGAGGAAGAGAGAGCGAGAGAGGAGAGAGAGAAAATGAATGAGAGAGAGAGTGAGGTGGAAGAAATAGAGGAAGAGAGAGAAAATTAGTTACACAAAACCGTGTGCAACAACATACTATTTTCAAATAAATCCTACTTAGTATTTAACAAATCATTTTATTAAAGTTTAAAATAGCAATTAAAATTAATCAAGAGTAATTAAAAATTTTTAAAACAATTAAATAACACCAAATTTAGAAATTTCACAAAATAATCAAGTTAGGTTTAAAATATTCATTATGGCACACTAATCCACCATTTTACATTCTAATTACATTTAATAAATTTTGGGGCGTTACAACTCTCCACCCCTAAAAGAAATTTCGTCCTTGAAATTTACAAATCAATTTCAAAGACAAAACAAATACGGATACAACTCCCGTATACTCGACTCTAATTCCCAAGTGGCTACATCAAGCCTGTGATGCTGCCACATGACCCTAACTAACGAGATGTCACGATGGCGTAAGCTAATTGCTTTACAATCGATGATTTGGATTGGCACTTCTTCATACATCGTGTCTTCTTGAATCTGTATGTCCTAAAACGAAACGATCTTATCCTGCTCAGATGGACACTTTCGAAGCATCGACACATGAAATATGTCATGAACATAGGAAAGTTTCGAAGGAAGGTTGAGTCGATAAGCAACCACACCTACGCGTTGAGTAATCTCGAATGGTCCAATATATCTTGGTGTGAGTTTTCCTTTTACTCCAAATCGCAAAATGCCTTTGCGAGGAGATACCTTCAAGAGAACAAAGTCGCCAACCTCAAATTCCAAGGGTCGACGTCATCTATCTGCATAAATCTTGTGTCGACTCTGAGCTACTCTCAGTCGATCTTGAATCACGACAATCTTCTCATTGCTGTCGTGAATCTCATCCAGCCCAAGAATAACCCTATCTTCTGGTTCGGTCCAACACTCTAACGATCGACACGGTCGTCCATATAATGCTTTGAACTTTGCCATACCAATACTCGATTGATAGCTGTTGTTGTATGCGAACTCCACTAGATGGAAGTATTTCTTCCAGTTCCCATCGAAGTCTAATGCGCATGCACGCAACATGTCTTCGAGAATCTGAATGACTCGCTCAGATTGCTCGTCGGTCTAAGGATGAAACGTTGTGCTGAAGTTCAAATCTGTGCCCAAAGTCTCCTGGAAGTTCCTCCAATACTTGGCATTAAACCTGGTATCCCTATCTGATGTGATGGACAATGGAACTCCATGCAATCTTACTATGTTTTGCATATACAACTCCCCAAGAATCCTCCTCAAACATGTCGATCTAAACGGAATGAAATGAGCTGACTCTGTCAATCTATTGACCACGACCCAAATCGTATTATGCCGCTGCTTTGTCCTTGGCAATCCGGTAAGGAAATCCATCGTCACGTGTTCCCATTTCCACCTTGGAATGGGAAGCGATTGAAGCTAACCTGCTGGCTTCTGATGCTCAGCTTTTACCTAAAGACAAATCGTACATTTGGCCACGTATTCTTGAACGTCTTTCTTCATACCTCTCCACCAATAGTGCCTCTTCAAGTCACGATACATCTTCGTGTTTCCTGGATGAATGGCAAACAGAGACTTGTAAGCTTCGTCCATTACGGCCTTCGTCACTTTTGCAATTGCTGGAACTACTAGATGCTCTTTGAAGTATAAAGATCCATCCGCATATATCCACCATTCTTTGAACTGTTCTCTGTTTTGAATTCGCATCCAGATTCCCTAAAGATGCTGGTCCTGCCACTAGTTCTGCTTCACCATCTAGATGAGAGCTGGGGTCGTCTCCATGTGGTACACCAAAATGCGATTGTAGTCTTCATGATACTATAGCCCGAGCTCACTCACTATTGCATCCCTTCTCGAATCTTCAAGAGCCAAACAAGCGAGAATTCCTAAAGACTTCTGGCTAAGCGCATCTGCGACTACATTAGCTTTCCCGGGATGATACTACAATGCGAAATCATAGTCCTCCATTTAGTCCATCCATCTTCGTTGCCTCAAGTTCAAATCCTTCTGAGTAAACAAATATCTCAAACTCTTGTGGTCGGAGAAAACCTGAAATGTCGCCCTATACAAATAACATCTCCAGATCTTTAACGTATGAATTACTGCTGGGAGCTCTAAGGCATGAGTAGGGTAGTTCCGCTCGTGAGGTCATAACTATCTCAATCCGTGTGCTACCATGCGTCAATGCTGTATCAACACACACCTAAGTGCACATCTTGAAGCATCCGCATAAACCTCGTATGGCTCGTCACTATTGGGAATGATCAATACTGGGGCTGAGGTCAACCGATTCTTCAATTCCTGAAAAGAGAACTCACATTCTTCATTCCACTTGAACCTAACATTTTTCCTAATCAATCTTGTCAACGGTGCTGCTACCTTCAAGAAGTCCTTCACAAATTTCCTGTAGTATCCTGCAAGTCCTAAGAAGCTACGGATCTCTGTCATATTCCTCTGTCGTTCCTAATCTACTATGGCTTCTATCTGAGACGGATCCACTAAAATACCATGCTCGGAGATGACATGACCTAGAAATCTAACCTCTGTTAACCAGAATTCACACTTTTCCTTCTTGGCATACAACTGATGTTCTCGCAGAGTCTGAAGCATGATCTTGAGATGATGCTCATGCTCCTCCCAAGTCTTAGAATAAACCAAGATGTCATCGATGAACACGATCACAAACTGATCCAAGTAAGGCCTGAATATCCTGTTCATCAAATCCATGAAAGCTGCCGGAGCGTTTGTCAATCCAAACGACATCACTAGAAATTTGAAATGTCCATACCGAGTCCTGAAAGCTGTTTTAGGAATGTCCTCTTCCTTAATCCTAAGTTGATGATATCCTGATGTCAAGTTTATCTTCAAGAAGTACTGCGAGCCTCTTAACTGATCAAATAGCCCATTGATCCTAGGCAGAAGATACTTATTCTTCACTGTGACCCGATTCAATTGTCAATAATCTATGCATAATCTGAGAGTTCCATCATGCTTCTTTGTAAACAAAACTGGTGCTCCCCACGGCGATGTGCTATTTCGAATGTATCCCTTATCAGCAAGCTCCTGAAGCTGTCTCCTGAGTTCCTCCATTTCTACCGGCACCATCCGGTAAGGTGCTATAAAAATTGGTGCTATTCATGTAAACAATTCAATACCAAACTCAATTTCCCGATACGGTGGTAATCCTGGTAGCTCGTCGGGGAAGACATCCTCAAATTCATCTACCACTAGAATCACTGAACGTCTTCTCGAAACACTAGGCTCTCCTTCTAAATTCATGAGAAAAACATAACAAGTCGCATTCTTCCGCCCTCTACGACATGCCCTTACGAGACGCTCACTCATCAATCGATCACCACCACCCTGGTAAGTGATCACCGTCCCCTTATCAGATACTAGGGTTACTTTCTTAAGTCGACAGTCCACTACTGCACTGTATCTAGATATCCAATCCATCCCTAGGATTACATCATATGATCTCATGGGGATTACAATCAAATCACTTTTCAAAATCTCATCCCCATCCCTTATTTTACAAGCTTTACAGACACTATTCACATACACCAGCCCCAAGGGTGATGCTATAACTAAGGGTTCATCAAACTCTTCTATCTCTAATCCCAAGGCATGTACAAAAGAGCTCAAAATGAGAGAATGAGTGGGACTAGTATCAAATAACACGTGTGCTAAAGACTGAGAAACCATAATCATACCATTGACAACCGCGTTATTGGTTTGGACATCTGAACTCCCTGATGTCATCATATGAACCTATACTGGAGCTTTTCCTTTTCCTCTACCAACACTACTAGATCCTAGGTTAACTGGTCGATACTGCTGCGATGATGGTGACTGCAGATTGCTTGTACTCGACGCTCGGTATTGAGGAATGTTACGCTGAAAGTTCTACGGTTGGTGTCCTTGCGTTGAATATGGCATTTGCTGAGGAGAGAACTGATGGAATGGAAGCTGAGGGTACTGTTGAGGCTGAGGTAGAGTCTAAAGCTGGGGCTGACGATTAGCTCCTTCTCCAGTCTAGAATCCTAAGCGAGCACTCCTAATCGGGCAATTCCATTTGATGTGTCTCGGCTGCTGGCAATGGTGACAATGGAAGCTGTAGGGGTTACTGCGCCTACTGTTGGATGAACTGCTGTTGTCGTTGTTCACGCCACCCTGCTTGTTCTTTCCTAGTGTTGGTCGACTGCTGATGCTCCTCCTACCGTTCCTCTATGGTCCTCCTAACGTCTTGGCTCGATTCTCACAGTATTGCGTGTAATCATTTTCCACTGATATTGTTGACAACACAAGCTCTCCAAAATTCCTAAGTCACAGAGCAACTATCTGTCGTCGAATAGGGGCTTTGAGTCTGTCTTGGAATTTGATGCACTTCTCACGCTCCGATGCCACTATAGATAGAGCAAACTTGGCCAATTCATTGAACTTTGCTTTATATTCCCAAACTGACATATCACCCTGCTGCAACCTATAAAATTCTACCGCCCTTTGATCCCTGTATCCTTGCGGAAAGTAGTGATCGTAAAACGACTCCTTGAATCTATCCCAACTGATGTTACCATTGTTCTCTAGGAGTTTAGCTTGCTTCCACCAAGTGTTAGCACCACCTTTGAACTTATATGCCATAAATTCCACACGATACTCTGCTGGCACGCCAAGGGTATCCAGATGCTTCACGATCGAATCTAACAAATACTCCGCCACCTGTGGGTCCCCGATTTCGTCGAAAGTCGGTACAAATGCACGTTGGAACTCCTTAAAGTACGAATGTCGACGACTAGCCTCAAAATCATTCGGCCTTGCCCTAGCTGCCATCTACCAAAATGCAGCAAACATGGCCCTCATCATGCCCTCATCATTTTCAAACTTGACGTATGCTGTCGAACGACGTCTAGGTGCCATTCTTTCACTTCTGAAAACAAAATTTAGACTGTTAGTGGTATTTTATTGTCGTACCTATGTATGCACAATTCCCAAGGTTTAGAACCTTGAGCTCTGATACCATTCTGTCACGCCCCCGAGTACGGGAGGTGACTTGGTGGATTAATTAAGCTAATTAAATAGAAATTTAGTTAAAAATTGGGTTTTAGAATTCATTTTAAAAAAATGTAATAATTTTATAATCGTTTATTTAAAGCTAACGGTTATAATATTTAAACAAATGAGAAAAACAAAAAAAACAATAAGGAAACAGTAAAAACAATCAAAATATGAGGTGAGGCGAGAATGGGTCCCACTAGCCCACTTCTTGTGCACACACACAGTACTGACAATATTGTAATACAACCACAGTCTAGAATAAAAGAAAAAGTTAAGAATTTACATACCTTGTTTTGCTATATTATGACCTACCAAGACCTTCTACTGGTCGCAAGTCCGGTCAGCGGACTCTTCTCCGATCCTAAGCTGATGTTCACCTATGGGGTAAGATTTTAAAACAAATAAAATGTGAGTAAAAGGCTTAGTAGGACTATATTTTGAAAATATTTAACTTTAAAAGAAATTTCATTAATCAAATAAATAGGTAGAAAACGAACTAGAACAAACTAATAAATAGATAGAAATTTAATAAAAGCTTTATCTTATCAAAACAGTTTAAATAGGTCAACCAGAAAAATACCATTTTCTTTTCTTGGGCAAACCATATGTAGGTCACGACCGTAGTGGCCCAGCTTGGTTTCGGGACCTGCCCCCAAGGTCGCGCAATACATGACCCGATCTTGGATATGGCATTATGCCTCAATATATATATATATATCTTTTCATGATTATTAAAAATCTCTTTTACCAAATATGATCATTTACATTCATTATGAGGTTTGTTATGAAAGCATTCTACCATTTATGAAATCAATAAATAAAGATCCTTTTTCAACCAATCATTGAAAACATTTTTGTTAAAAATTCACTTGAGGCCAAAACATTTAAAACTGGCTATCAAAGAAGCGGTAGAAGTCCTACCTCAATACTCATGCCGGTGTCCCACACTGTAATCCCAGTCCGCTATACATTAGCTCCGCGGATCCACGCACAACCTTAAATGAAAACTAGGTCTATTAGTATCTAACCCGAGATATCCTAGGTTATTAAATCTTCTCATGGTGTCCTAGTGTGCCACTTAGGTTTATAAAATCATTTTATAAAGTTAGAATTTCAATCGGGGTTTAAAATAGTGAAAACGGGTGAAAAATCACAAAATTTCATTATGCTCGGTCGGCCTGCCGGTTGCCCTCGTTCGGCCGGCCAAACTATGCACTTCGTCCTACCGAAGGTCCAAGTTCGGTTGGTCAAATTTTCTCAGGTTTGGCCTGCCGGTTGCATGAATCCGGCCTGCCGAACACTTGAATCCAGCCTGCCAAACTGGAAAAATTTTAGAATTTTTCAAGCACGGGTCTCGGCTTCCCCTAGCCCGAATCTTCAATTTCAACCTGTTTTCTCAATTCTCAGGCATGGGTAATGATCATAAACAATAGAAAAACATAATAGATTACTTTTTAATGCATTAAAACAAGTTTTAAACAAAATTTTTAGAGAAATCCAAAAATAGAGAAAAATGGAGAAAAATGAAAATCTTGATTTAAATCTGTTTTTGATGAAACAAAGTTTGTATTCTAGCTAATCTAAGTTCATCTAACATAGATTGAAAGATTTCTAAGCTTAGAAAAGCTTAGATTTCAAAATGCAAGAAAATTTGAAAAATTGAAAAAGTTTTGAAAATTTGAAACTAACCTTGAATCGAGTTTGTGGTTGCTCAATCGCGTTCCCGAGCCTTCAATCCACAATCCCGAGCTTGAAATCAAATTTTGTTTCAAAATTTTTGAGAGAGAGTGAAACCAAGAGAGAGAGGAAGAGAGAGCGAGAGAGATGAGTGAGAGAGAGAGAGAGAAAATGAATGAGAGAAAGAGTGAGGTGGAATAAATAGAGGAAGAGAGAGAAAATTAGTTACACAAAACCGTGTGCAACAACACACTGTTTTCAAATAAAAGCTACTTAGTATTTAACAAATCATTTTATTAAAATTTAAAATAACAATTAAAATTAATCATGAGTAATTAAAAATTTTTAAAACAATTAAATAACACCAAATTTAGAAATTTCACTAAATAATCAAATTAGGTTTAAAATACTCGTTATGGCACACTAATTCATCATTTTACATGCAAATTACATTTAAAAAATTTCGGAGCGTTACAATTATTTTGAATGCAATTGTATAAACTAGCGATGATTTAGGATACGTTTGGTAACCACGTTCTAACTATATAGTTAAAACTACCATAGTGTATAGCTTCTGCATACTATAATGTAAATATCTCACATGGTACAATAACAAAGTCACAACTTTTAGTTCTAATTGCGTTATCAAACACACTCCTAAAATTTCTTGTTAATTCTTTGGTACGAAAATTTAAAGTATAAAAAATGCAAATAAAAAAACAGAGGACAAAAAAACAAAGGAAATAAAAGGAAAAAAAAAGATGATAAAAAAAAGACGATAAGAAAAACCAAAAAAAGTATGAATAAAATAAAATGAGATAAAAAATGAGAAGAAAAAAGAGAAAAAGACCAAAAAAACGAAAAAAAAAAAAACTAATAAACAAACATGCATTAGCCAATAGGAATTGCCCATTAGCTTTTTTAGGATAGTATAGAAGTATAGATGTTGGGTGAAATTAACCCTTTTATAGGAGGACATATGTTGATATAAAAAAAATTGAACATTTACAAAATTAATCTTATATACACCTTAATTTTATGTGTGTGTGCATATATATATATATATATATGCTAGAAATATCTCTATTTGCACATCCAAAGCATGCCACACAACTTTATTGTAACAAAATTATTTGTGTCCCGTCAACTTTTGTGTTATCTCCACCTAAAATCAAGTATATAAAAATTATGCCCTCTACAACCTTTTTTTTCCTTGACATTTTATTTATACTATAAAAGTAAACTTAAAAAATTTATGCTACAACTTCTTTCCAATATCCTCTATAAGCCCGAACATTTTAATTCTCTCTATTAAGTCTACCTTCCTCTCTCCTATTTCTCTCACCCTCTCTTAATCTTTGCCTCTCCTCCAACTGTCTCTCTCTCTACATCTCCAAGTGTTGGGTTTTGGTGCCCTAAAAGTTGTGACATTGTACATATTGTTAATAAATAAATAAAGTGACATTTATTATTATTTTGGTTGATTATATGTGTTATGAATACATTTATAAACATCGAGAAAATTCTATGATTATTTATGTAACTATAAATTTAGCATATAAGTGTTATATGCTTAGGGATAAAATTTAAAGATAATAATCTAAATAGTCTGTAACAATTATTTAAAGTTTGGGATCTTTAATGTTACATTACAAGTATGGTCCAATCTCATTTAGAATGAAATAGTCATTATCCAGACTATTAATGTAGAGACATTGGATTGGAGGTAATTTATATAATGAGATTATATAGGATTAGACCAGATAAATTATGAATCTTTAATAATTATCCGTTACAAATATAGTATTCAAATTTATCACTATGATGATCATATATTTGACAGTCTTAATCCTAAGTATTTATTAGACTCCTATTTATGACATTATGTTTTTTGACTTGCATGGTAAGATTTGTGTAAGCATAGATCATAACTTAGCATTTTGGAAATATAATGTAATAAGTGGTTGGGAATAATATTATACAAATATGGAATCCATTCCTTCCCTATGGAAGTTAGAAAAATAGTTCTCTTGAGTGATAATTCGAGGTTTGAACAGTAGAGCGCTCGTTCATAATAAGATTATGAATTAACTGTTCGTTAGAGAATTATTGATACTCAAGGATAAAGATATAATAAGAGAGGTAAACGAAAATTGAACCTGGCTCTTATTATGAACTTTTTATGAAGGACTGACTTATATGTAATGATTATATCAATGGACTACTCGCTAATTTTCTTTGAGTAATTTTATTATAACCTCAATAGTTCAGTTTTAGGTTTTTAGTGGAGTAACACTGAAACTAATAAATTTGACACATTAATTAAAGAGTTTGATTAATGGTCAAATTTATTGGAGCTTGGGTTATAGGTCCATAGGTCCCAATACCACCTCTGTAACACTATAATGGATTTTTGCATAGAATGAATTGTATATATTTAGTTTGGAATTATTGAATTCTGAATTAATTATTTCACACTTGAATTATTAATGTGACATAGAAAAATGTTCTCTGTGACATATAATATAATGTGATAAATGTTGTCACATTTAACTGAGCATTAGTTAATTAATTAATTGATTAATTCTTAAATAAATGTGATTTACTTTTGAATTAAGATATATATATATATATAGTTTTGAAGCAAATCTTTTTATATATATATATATATAAGATTTTATAATATATTAATATATATATATATTATTTTTTGAATCCGTTTACTTTTCAAACATAAACGTTTATTGTTATATATTATATTAAATATATATGTTATTAAATCACGGTTGACGTGATTTGGCAAAAAAAAAAAAAAAAAGAGAAGGAGGAAATGTAAAGTTATTTTACGTTTCACGTTTACTTATATATATATATATATGTATGTGTGTGTGTGTGAGATACGAATCACTTGGTGATTCGGGAAAGAAAAAAAAAAAGGAGGAGAAAGCAAAAAGGTTACAATCAAGCAAAAAATATATACTTTCTCTATATATGTGATATGGTGATTATTTTCATATTAAAAAGTCAATTGAAAAATAACTAATTGCTCAGATATAAATAGGAAGAGATAACAGTTATCTCAAGAGCTTTTTCTTTCACGTAACTTTTACAAAATACTTAGAGAGAAAAACTGAGAGTTCTTCTCTGAAAAAAAAAGGTCTGCTATCTCATGTGTTGAGTACATAGCAGATTCAGAAAAGTGTGAGGAAAATTCATTCTTATAGTTTGACACCCACTCGTCTTTCCATTGGTGTAGAGGCCTAGATTGGAAGATCGTTGTATCAAAGAGGAAAGCTAGGATACCCTGAAAGTCTTCAAAAGGTTAGTAAAATTTTTAAGGCTTTCTATTATTAATTAAAATTATATATCTATTCCCGATAAACAAAGTTTTTAGAAAATTTTTGTTTGTCAATGATATGATCCTTCCGCTGCGTTTCATATTTTAATTCCAACAAATGGCATCAGAGCGGGTTATAGCATATATAATTTTAATTAAACATGATTTTATTTTGATAATTTCATGTTCTTGATGCATATTTGTGTGCACTTTATATTTTTGTAATTTTTATTCATGTGATGAATTGTTATTTGATGAATGGATTTTTGGTCGTTAATTATATGGTCCTTTTGGATTGATAATTTTATTTTCAGTTTGATTAGAAAAATCTGTGTAAGCCCATAAGGGGGCATATGCTTTTTGTAATTCATCATTATTATTTTTTCCTCCTCTTCTTCACCTTCTACACGTGGAGCGATGAAGAAAAAGAAGTTCACTGGATTTTTTAGCCTAGTTGAGAACTTTGGGCATGTCAAATTTAAAAGACAACCCAGCAGATTGCTGCACAATAAACCACCCAATGAAGACTGCCTAAATGGAGCAGGGAATTTTGTATAACTTACAAGAAGACCTTTGTAATTACTTTTATTTTTTTATTTTTTTATTTTTTATGGGTTGTAATTTTAATTATCCAAAAGGACCCGGTCAAAAATCTACTGTTTATTTTCATGCTTTATTTTCATGAGATGATTATGATAACATGTTCATACATTATAACATGTCATCTAGGAAAGTGCCCACTTATAGTTATTGTAACATAACATGCATACACTTGCATATTATTTTTATAAAGGTGTTTATAAAATGAGTTAATATGTGTTAGAATTAATTTAATGAGATTAAATTAATTGGGTTGGTTTTATAATTTTGATTTATTAATCAACCAAATAATGTGAATTTAGTTTTAATAGTTAAAACTTGGAAAAATTCACATTAGTACTAAGTTATCTAATTTTTAAATTGTTTAATAATTGGATAACTTAAACAATTCATAATAAATTTAGATTTTTTAGAAAATTTGATAATTTATTTAAGTATAAGTAGAATGAGATTCTATTAACACATAATATAACTTAGTAATTAAAAATTGTTTTTATTTACTAGAGTTATGAAACATATGATGTTTTATAAGATAAAACAAATCATATAAAATAATGAGTAGGAGAAAGTAATATGACAATATAACCTGCGGTCTCCACTATTAGCACAACATCATGAAATTTAAATGGTGCCTTGCGACGCTTTGATTTCGTCCTCCCCACGGAGGGTGTCCATTTAAATCAATATCAAGGTTGGCTTACTAGAGATAGGATTTTATAATATATTTTAAAATTGACCTACCCTACTACGGCAATTTTGAGTTAAGTTGTTAAAATCTAAAACAGTGGGTCACACTCATGAAGATATAATTAAATTGTTAATTATATCTTGACCAAATATAAACGGTTATTAATAAATATAGAAAATATGAGATATTTTGAATATATTTATTAATTGAGATTGTCTCAATTCAATTCATAAATAATTTGACCTACCCTACGGCGGCACTTTATTTATTAAAATTGAATAATCGTGGAATTAGTAAAATATTTTTTGTGTGTTTTTTCATATGCATCATGCATCATGTTTACTATTCCAAAACATATATTTATGATGTTTATGCAACCATTTAATTTATGTTATTTTATTTATTTATTACAGCAACAATGTCTAATCCAATCATCGCTATTCTCTCAAATAAAAAATTAACCGGAGATAAT
>CAMOHE010049932.1:0-46637 GCA_946598075.1 Artocarpus hirsutus | reverse complement strand
TTTGATAGTGCTCCAACGGCTGATTCAGAAATCTACAGCAAGTTGGACCATTCTACCCGTGATGCTCACGAATCACATGTAATTTACTTGGTCTTAAGGCATGCATGCAAAGAAATAAATATTCCAATTGTGATTGTCGTATAAAACATAATTCAACATGATTGATATTCTCCTTACAAGAACTACAAGAATCATGTATACAAGTCACCTCGTCATGAGGGGGAGTTTTACTGAATGGAACTTGTTCGTATGATATTTCTTATAGAAAACGGTGTTCTTGTTATTCATATTGCTATTTGTTACACAGGCCATCATGAAAAGTTATAAGGCGAGTGGCTCGGGTCCAGGGATGGAGAGATTTTTGGCCTACATGGTCCCTTCTCCAGATGAGGTAGATATATTCTTGTTTCTTCTTGTATGAGACGATTAACCCTGTAGATCTGAAGCAATTAACTTGTTCTTATATTTTTGTTGGTCGCAGCTTTCAAAGGATATTTATGATGAACATGAAGATGTTTCATATACGTGGGTTCGTGAGTATCATTGGGATGTACGTGCGAGGATCTGGACCTTTTTATTTTTTTTATTTTTTTATTTTTCATTTTAAGCCACCAACAGACATGGTTTTGATCGTTTACTGATGTATTTTCCCCGCTTGTGACTTCACAACAGGTACGAGGAGATAATGCAGATGACCCTACATCTTACCTGGTTTCATTTGATGAAACAGAAGCTCGCTACTTGGTATTCATTTAAACCCGGATTTATATCACTTTTTGTGTGTGCGGGACAGTTTATTTAACCTCGTTTTGGAGACTCGACATGAAAAACTAGTGTTCTACCGGGGAAAATCATGAAAACTTACGCATTTTAGATCAGTGGGTTCTTATACATTTCCTGTGTTGTGCATGCAGCCTCTTCCTATGAAGCTTGGTTTAAGGAAAAAGAAGGCTAAAGAAGGAAGATTTGGCGAAGAGGTGGAACATTTTCCCGTACCCGCAAGAGTGACTGTAAGGAGGAGACCTACTCTTACTGTGCTAGAATCGGGAGATGCTGAGGTATGATTCTGAAGCTATTTCTTGATGCTTTAATAATTAGTACTAGAACGAGCATTGCTTTATTGTATGTGTATGTATGTTTATATTTGACATGATATGATGCTTTTAGGCTTATTCAAATCCGAGAGGAAGTCTTTCAAATTTCAAAAGGGGATCTGATGTTGAAGACGGCCTGGAGAGATCACATAAGGTGGGGCGACACGAAGACGTCGACGAGTATAGCGGTGGTGAAGACGATTTGTCTGTCTAATTCGCCGTCAGAGAAGTTGTTTCCCAATTTTTGTAGCTTTAGTGGATGGTTTGGCCGTTAAGTTGCTCCAATGCTAAAAGTTACTAAACCCAGAGTGATAAAGTTCACACTTGTGTTTTTTATTGTCATATTGCTGTGTACCTTATATATAGTTTTTATTTTTTGGATTAGGGGTTTATTCGTTGTAGATTTTTTCATCAATATTATTTTCAAAAGGACACTTGTACAAAGAAGTTGGATGCCATAGAGAAATCTTCCATCTCAAGTAACTTATTTTGCCAAATTCCCTCTCGAGCGGTTGAAAGTTTCTCCGTTCGGCAATATGATTGTTAACGTGCTCATTGGTACTTCTAGTTGCAACGGTTACAATCCAGGCAATTTAAACAGCACAAATTACTATTGTCAGTTAGCTGTATGGTCTCTTGGCATATTTGTGAGACCATTTATAATGCAAGTGTGAATGTTAATATTATATTTGTCATTAAAAAAGTAAAAAAATAATATATTTGATGTGTTATTATATTTTATGTTTTAAAGTATAATGTTAGAATATTATATTTGCTTTTTGTAATAATTATCAAACTTTAAAATTTATAAAAATATACTTTTAATATTAAAATATTAAAAAAATAATATTATTATAATTATTGAAGCAAAAACATTAATCTAACAATCAATAGGTTTTAAATGCTAATTATATGTTAAATTTTATGATAAAATTTAGCATTAAAAATGATATTACATTAAGAATATTTTTTACACTCAAATGCAAAGTTCTCTACGGGTAATTTCGCATGCTCTGAAATCTGGCAATTGAGTCGTCGGCCGGAAAGGCCTTGCACCAGTAGTTTGGAAGCAAATCGCTACCACACATTTTAAAAATGTAGCAACAGTGTTGGATAAGGTAAAATTTTAAACATAAATCACAATGATGTTTTTAAGTTAATTTTCAGCCAACACAATGATAGGTCTAAATGATAGCTAAACAAGAGTCCTTAAATTTTAAGAAGAAAACCAAAAAACAAAAAAAAGCCCATTAAAGTATTCGAATTTTTTAACTATATTGTAAATGAAGTCCGAAAACAAAAAACACGAACAAAACACTTGAAAAGAAAAGAGGGCAAAAAATATTACGTACGTAGATATGTGCCGTACTAGAATATAAATTGTATATAATCATTATAACACGCCATCATGCTATTGTTGATACAATAATCAAACGTTCCCAGAACAGTAAATTCAAACACACGACAATAACAATATAATTATACTAACATAATCGTTAGAAGTGTGCAGCACCAGGAAATCGATTGCATTATGTCACCATTATCTCACGTCACGATAATGATGATACAATTATCAAAGTTATAACCATTAAAATTTGATGATTATATTAGCGTAAACACGTCGTTAATCATTAATGAGCATACGTTGAGATAAATATAGAATAAAGCACATTTAAAAAAAAAAAGGTTCACATTTCAAAAAATAGTTCGAAAAAAGCAGTAGATTTTCCTTTTCCTTGTTCTTTTTTCTCTTTTTAAATATGAAAACCACCACTCAAAATTTTAACTATAAACAAATGTTTCGCAGATAAAGAGAAGGTAAAAACAAAATCATTATAATGGATAACTTAGTATTGGTTGAACTTATATACAACGCTAACTAATCACAAGCAAGATTTGAAACTAGCAGACTTTCACCGGAAGATGTAATTTTCTCAGCTGGTCTTAGAAAGCTCTGTCGTCCTTGTACAAATGAATGGTTCTCTAATCCCTATGCAATTGATGCCCTGTGAAATGTCCAAGCAAAGCATAAAAGACCAGTTAAGTGGTGAACTATAACCAACGGAAAAAAATAAATAAATAAAACAAAGAAACAGTAGTATGACTCTTCTGAAGGTGCAAAAGCATGGATCCAGAGCACTGACCATGCTTGCCGGCATCTGACAGCTTCCTGACGAACGGCCCTTTTGGGATCATCAAGTGCCTTCGACATAGCTTGTAGCACCTGAATAAGGAGTCATTTTAAGAAAAATGATAAATCAAAATGTTTAAGCAGTAAGGTTACTATGCCAAAGGGATTATCATATTTGTCCTGGCAATAAGCATGAATGGTAAGTATTCACCACGGCCTCTAACGATGAAACTCTACTAACCGTTGTTCTCATGGGGTAGATTCTAGCGTGGGGCAACTGAGACATGGCAACAAGACATTGAATTGTTGTCTCTCGAACAAGCTGGAGAGTCAAGTAAATACACAAATGTATAGTTGACTAGCAAATTTTATAAAGTAAAGTGATTGACAAACCACAACCATGCGTATTACCAACAATTTGAGAAAATTTTAGCAATAGAACTTGAAGCATACGTCAGAAACAGAATAAATCTCTATTAAAAAATAAAAAAAAAACACAATACCATCATATGAGGGTAGGCAATCAGTCCAATTAGACAATTAATCACAGAATGAGCATTCTCTATGACAGCTTCCTGTCCTGCATACAAATTTCCAAAAGGTGAGCATACATTTACACAATTGCTTACGAGCCGCTTTTGATATCAGACCATACCTACGTCCTAGTTGTTTTTGTAACTTTTTTTAAGAGTCTACTCTCCATATATGTGTCCTGAAACATGATATATCGTACAACCATTCATGTTCCTAGTTCAGCCAAAATATCTAATGTAGGGGCATTCTTGTCATTCTGAGATGTTTAATGTTTTTTGTCTTACGCAAATTGTTATACATTTTGGAATGTAATTCCATCTTTCACCTGAGATTTCCATCTCGGGTTATCTGGACTCCCTCGTCCCTACGTCAATATATTATACATTTTTATGTATTTAGTTCAGTTTCTACCATGAAGTGAGGAAAAATATAGCATTCTGGATTGCCTTACGTAACAAGTAAATTAACTTCCAAATTTCAATTTTCCGTGTCTGTTATACCCACTAAAGAGCAAAGAAAGGGGAGTTTTGTTCCTTCAAAGATCCAGACCAAGACATCTTTTTATGTAAATGGTCCTAGGAACAGAAACCTTAAACTTATCCCGCAAAGTTCCATTTTTTCTCCCAGTACGCCTTCTGATAGAATGGAACATTCTTTTATAGAATGTTAAATATTGCAAGTACTAAGGAAATACGCATAATAAGTAAAGTGTGACATCTATCCTCTCTTTACTGCAACAAGACAAATGTAAACACTAGCTGAACTGTAAAAAGTATGCAGACGAGCAAAATACATCTCAAACTTACCGTTTTTATCAGTCAATATTCCAGATAAGACTAGCAAAAGATTGTAGAGCTGGTCCTTATCTTGAATATCCTCACTAAAAATAGATAATCCCTCCAGCAGTAATGATATTAGCTGCAAGAGTTTGTCTCTACTTTACTGCAAAGTCGTTCATTATATATAAAAAAAGTGGCACACCTAATACTTGGAAGCTTAAGTTTCTTTGCCACTAACCTTCTTGGCTTCGCTCACGACAACTATTAGAGGAGCATCTGAGATGATATGTGCAGAGGCCCGACACAGCATAGATCTGTTTTTAAAGCAGCACTTTTAGTATGTAATCATTAGAAGTTGCTTTCAGACAGGACTTGAAAGTTTAAATTGGTTGACACAGGATTATTCAAGGTGCTATGCTTCAAACCATCATTCAAAGTCAACAACGTTTTTAAGCCCGTGTCTCATAGAACATAAGCAAAACATTGACATAGATGAGTACACGAGAGTTTTCTCCAAGTAATTTTTCTCATGGGAAAGTAGAGACAACCACTGTGAAGTCATGTTATGATATGATAGAACGCTAGAATTTTGAAGGAATTAGTAATACAGATTGGGAAGTTTTTGTACCTTGAAAAAGATGGATCGGATTTCTTTATCAAAGACTGCAGAAGAGGCATCACTACAGAGAAAAGACGCTGCTTATATAGTGGACGTATAATTGCATGAAATTTTTTATTCAAACAAACTTCAGAATCACTCATAAGAACATGAAAGGCATCTGCTGCAGTTCTCCTTATGGAAAGATGCAAATCCTGCCCAGGAATGTTTCCAGTAAAATCATGTTTCAACTTTGAGGCACGAGTACTGCTTTCTGGCATTAAGCACTCCAAAAGAATCATGATTACATCTTTTACTTTTTCATGACCACACAGAAGTAAACCTTTTCCAAGCCACGCTAGTCCAACAATGGCATGGACTTGGAGCTGTCTATTGTTCACGAGACCAAGGCATAAATCGGTAAGACCCATTTCTTTGCCATTACTCTTTGAGACCTCATTGTCATGGGAATTCAATGATTTTGTTTTAAAAATTACATCAACTGCTTCTTCCAAAGCAACCCTTGAGATCTCTGTGCTTTTGGGTTTTGCATCAAATTTGTTGATCATAGAACCCAAGGCCTGAGCTGATGGAACATGTCCCCTAAGGAGGGTTGTCAGAAATAAATTAAGTATTTCTCTTGCATTTGGGATTTCTGTTCTTGGCTGAGCTGCTATAATTACTGAAGCAAAAAGTGACAGAACCAATTCATCTCTTTGTGAAATATTGTCTACATGTTGAATAAGTTGCGACTCTTCAAGTTGGACTGGAATGGAAGTCAACGAGGATTTCTTGAATAGAAGAGATGTATTTGAAGAAAGTACAGTATAGGCCTTTTGGAGTATGGTGTCCTGGATTGCCTCTGAACTACTCCCAACAGTAAGCTTCATTGCCATCATTATTGCATCAAGAAGCCCCTAAACCAAAAACAAATACATCTTTACCACCCTTTGGAGGAGATTTAACCCCTTTTTTAAATAAATAATCCAACCAGGCAAAGATGTAGAAGTGAAACCTAATATGCTTTTAACAGCACCAAAAACAAAATAAAAATGGAAAAAGAAAGAAAGAAAGGTAGTAGCTTTACACACTTTATCCTGGAACTTAACATTGCAAGATATCCAACTCTCAACATGATCCAAAATGTTAGTAGTGAAACGCAACAGGATTTCCTCAAGACCTTCAGTTTCATGGACCCTTTCCTCAAGACCTTCAGTTTCGTGGACCCTGGGTTCATTTAGACAAATACTTTACATTAACTGAAGAACAATCTAATAATATTACAATAATGCTACCATATATTATATGTTTGAAAATTATGACAAGAAAAGAAAGATATCAATGTTGAAGTGACATAAATTATCGGTTGTGGTGGTGACAGTTATTTTACAACAGGAAGATCATGCAAATATCTTCCAACGCTGTAAAAATACATACCAAGGAATAACCTTTTCAGAATAGAATTGCAAAAGTTGAATTGCCATTTCAGCAGTCCTCACATTTCCATGTACCTAAACAAACAAAATACAAATTGAAAGAGCAATCACGTTCTTCTTTTCCTAAAAAATATGATTGAAGAAAAATTCAATATCTTTACTTCTTTAAGTTCGCAACATTTGGTATAACCATTTCCCTTGGAAGTTGAAACAGAATATCCAATAACATAATCACATCTCTTCACTTATACATACATATATACATGCATACATATATATATAATACAAGGGTAACTGTTTGCAGGATTGGAACATGGGATCTCCCTTTTAACCCGGCCCATGTCAAAAGAATCAAATTATCAACTTCTTGACTGAGGACATTCTGAACAATTCAAAGGAACAGCTTTACATCTTCAAAATAACTAAAGATGATTGACATACATAGAAATCGGAGATGTAGGAAAACATAGTTCCTTCCAACCCTTGAACAATTTTCAGCATATGATTTTGCCCACTTGCACCAATTTCTGAGACTGCTTCCAGTTTGAGTGGAAAAGGTAACGTAGAATTGTCGACAGAGACCAAGGAAACCATCTTTTCAACAACAAAAGAAATATAGCTCAGTGTCTTCTCAGAGTCGTATCTGCTAACAAAAGAGCCAATATGAACTAATGCCTTCAAGGCAAGCTTCCATAAAAATTTCTGGTTGAAATCTTCTAAGATAATTGACATCAGTGTTGTCAAAATATTCTCAAATATATTTTTTGACAATGGTAAGATATCTTCAGGGAATGTGGACAAAATCTCCAAGCTCTTCACTGCAAAACAATGCTATTAGAAGTTCACACGCTGGTTACAAAAATTAACATAAACTTGAAAGAAGCGGGAAAAAAATCATCAGAAATAACATTCGTAGGGTTTTTAGTACTTGAAAATGGATTATAAGTTAGCATATCACAACATTGCATCTGCAAATCATTTGAAAAAACTATACCTATTGGAACTTAAATAAGTTGTGGTGCAATTTATAAATTTTCCACGACAGATCAAAAGAAGGTATTGCAAGCAAAAGAAAATTCAAAACTGCACCAATACATGCATCCTAATGCACGTTTTCCTGTTCTCATTAAAACATGAAAATGCTAGACAATTACCCTAAAGAGTGGATGTAAAATTATACATAATTTCAAAAAAGTATGTAGCACATGTTTTTTCATACTACAGTGCATACAAGGGGTGACAGGTCATGAACAAATAAAAGACATTCTCTTGTGATAATTGTGAACCGATCTCATGTTACACTTACAAACAAGCTTTATCCTGAGACTACAAAAAATGGAACACCAGTGACGGGCAAAGAAAAAGTTATAACGTGACCAACAATTGTAAAAGATCTTAATAAAAAGTTATTACATGCAACAATGACTTGTCTAAACAAGTAAAGACCTTAACGATACTAAAGCATTTACCTCGGACGTAAATATCAGCATCATGAGTAACTCCATTTGCAGTTTTTAGCAGGATAGAACAAAGGGAATTAATTAGCAAAACGTAAAAACTCTGAAGGATGCAAAAAAATGTCTCATCAGCTGAAATAGAGTTTGACTCAAGTCCCCTAGATTGTATAACCAAATCTCTGCATGCTGCAAGGAGTTCCATACAGAGATATAGGGCTCCAAAATTTAGAAAGCAATCCCTGGATGAATTTCTCAAGGAAAGCTGTAGGATATCCACCAAGGGGGGAAAGAACGTTTCAAGCACTCTATTACAGGAAGCAATAGAAGTCTTTGCAGTAATATATAGAATGCAACCAACAACATGTAACCTCTGTTTGCCTTGCAAAGGGATATCCTTGTAACTTCCATAACTTGTGATGGTGTTAAAAATGGTACTTATATCCTCATCATCCACAATCATATTTAAAAGTAGATCATTATTTAGCATGACAAGTGTTTCCAGCAGTACGAGAGCTTCAGATGCAATTTCATTCTCCTGAAAGCCAAGACCATCTATCGATCCTGAGAAAAAAGATTCAGGAGGCTCCTTTAATGAACTACTTATTGTGTTTTTCAAAGAACTCCAAAGAGCTCCTGCATGTTTTGCCATCCTGTCTGCTCCATATTTGATTGAGCAAAAGTTTAGATACTTCAAAGAATCAACCTGCCAAAATAAAAAATCAGCACTAAAATATATTGCGCTTCCTACGAACAAAACATGAGTGTCCTTTATCTCATAACCATCTTGAGAAGTATCCAAATGCACCAACCTTCGCCGATGGCAGAGAAGAAGAGAGTTTTTCAAGGAGCAAGGGAATGACATGTGGCTCCAGATGAGGTGTTGATGAGAATGCTATCTACAGACAAATTATATTATACAGTTCAATTTGTTTGCAAATGTAAAGATCGCATATCGACTATCATAGTGGCATGCAAAATTAACAACACATATATGACAATAAAAAAAAAAAACTCTGATTTATGCATCAAAAGATATCACTCATCACTTATCAGGATCATACGAGTATTCTTGGAGTGGATTGGTATAAAGAATTGTTTAAACATGTGTTGATGTTAAATTTAAGACGAATTGATCTGCAGCTTCTCCACCTTCAAATGGATCATGGGAATATCATTAATATTTCCGTTACACCTGAGACATTCCTTTCATGCTTCTATGATACTGTAACAATTATGCATTTTATAAAATTATTAATGTTTACAGCTTGAATGATTAAGGCTTGGCTGTTGGAAGATGATTTTACCAAATTCCCCAGTACATGAAAGATATAGCACAGATAGAGTCACGAACTACAGACTACTGTAAAAAGTACACCAATTTCAGTCATAGCATACCATTAGAGCCCTTGAGAGGTCATCTCTTTTCACATCAGCGTCGTCTCCTGTGGGCTGACAACGTTAAGAGTGAAAACCACATCAATTACATAGAAGCAATATGAAGAAAAAAAAAAAGGGCATGGAAAACTAGTGAAGGAACTGACAAGGTATGTAAATGCTAAGCAAGGAACGAAAGCAACTGAAAGAAAAAGGCATCAAACAGAACATGCTTTTGCTGTATACTGTCGCAAAGGTTTTTTTTTCCTCCTAAACAAAAAAAGCAATATATCTTTATGACAAAAGCTTGGGCTTGAAATTTTGTAAACAAGCATGCAAAAAGTAAAAAATATTGTCAATAATGGCAAAAGGATTTAACATAAAAAATTCCTTACATGAGTAAAATGAATGGGAAAGTAACAACCCAAAATTTCAAAAAGATCTCCATAAAAACTTGAAAGCGACGCAGATGGATTTGGAAATAATTGAACCAGAGCCGGAATGATCTGAAATACTATCATCAAGCAGCGAGGATCCTTCTCTCCATCCATGGATTCACAGACTAAATACACAAATTCTTCACCCTTGACAACACCAAAAGAAACTCGTTAACAACAAAAGTAGGAGAATAAAGGATAGGATACACATCCAAAAGAAACTAAAACTATAAGGACTTTCTTGTTCTACGAGAAGCCTCTATAGCATTGGCATGCCTCATCAGAAAGAGCACGAGATTTAAGTCCTATACACAAGTCATCATGTTGCAGGAACCAAAACATCTAACAGAAATATAAAATGAGTGAAGAACATGTAACGTAAATACAATAATAATGATGATGATGATCTGGTCATAATTATAATGGTGATGTTGATGAGAAACAATTATATCCAAAATATAGTGTCCAATCGAAACCAAGGGAGAAGCAATGACACGTAATTACACTATGGAATTACCAAACACCAGCATCAATGTGAGATACAAGCTTGAAAGTAGTACCAGTGACGCGACCTCGTTGGGATAGCTTACTAAAAGGCACTCCAGAAGTTCAAAGCAGAGCTGCAATAACATTTTGACATTAAACTTAAAAGAGGAAAATTTTCTAAAGGACACCAGCTGTAATAAAAGCAATTTAGAACTTATGTTTTTTCAGATTTGATAATATGGTTGCACAATATCCTACCTTCCTATCATGCTGGCCTAAAGACTGCACCTGTAGATTCTTTAAGTAAGAATGAGCAACTGCTTTTGCATCACTGGCAGAGACTATACCAGCATCGCCTTTTCTCCTCAGCAGTGCTAAGCAACCAACAAGAGCCCCACGTAAAGCTCTCCAATCTGCCTAATATCAGTGAAAATTTGTCCATTATACTCTGAGAAAAATTGTCAAAAGAATTGTCAATTATACTTTGAGAAGTTACTACGTATTAGTGCTGGGAAACCTAAGCACCATCATACAGATCTTTTAACTTGTAACGAGTTCAAATAGCTAGCATATATGAACCTGCCATTTTAACTCAGTCAGACTAAATCAACGAAACAGAACACTGTATTTTTGTTCTTGCACGTATGTAGATATCACAAAAACATGTTCATCATTTATTAAAGAAATAAGAAAATATAAGGGGAACAAGATATCCACCAAAGGACAAAGATTAGAAAATCCCTGGATCATTAAACACATCTAAAGAACAGTAAAAGATGTGTGTGTGTGAGAGAGAGAGAACGTCAACTCACCAGCCTATTTGCAAAGAAATCAATTAAGCTATGAATAGTAACATTGTCGAGTGCCTTTAATGCAAGATTTGTAAGCACTTCTGCAAGAAGAAGAGTTCCTGAAGACGGATACCATGTTTCATGAGATTTCAAGGTTTCTTTTTTAATTATCACTAATAGTAAAGATGGAAGGGGGGGAAAAAAGAAAGGAAAATACAACTATCAGAAGTTTAGAGTAACATCTTTTCTAAATTCTAATTTTCTGTGAAGAACGAAAAAAATAAACACCCAAATGTACTACTGTAATACGAGGGAAAATATAATAGAAATTTTCAAAGCTGAAAAGAAAAATTAACTCCTAAAATTTAGAAGGGGAATTCAAAAGCACAAACTAAATTATCAGCCAAAAATTATCTAAATATAATATTGAAATGGGACCATTACAATTAATCTGTTTACGGTAAATATACAGAGAATTTGAAATTCAAGATACCTCTTGCACGGATGACATTATCTGGAGTCGTCAGATACATTTCCATCTCCCTGACCTACACATAGGATTACAGATATAAGCAACAAATATTGTTTAAATAGTCATGGTCGTAATAAAATGATAATCGTCAATACCAGTTTTTCAATAGTTAATAAGCCATTCTTTACAAGAGATGTGATATAATCCAAGCTTGCAGCCTGCAGCCACACACGTTAAACAGACTTGACTATCATTATGCAGAAGCAAATACAAAAATAAGTTAATGTTGAATTGGATCAACTAGCTGATATAAGTTACTTGTAAAAAGAATAAACATACAAATAAAATCACCCTAAAACCGTATTTAAAAATGTAAATAATAAAAGAAAAATGCTTTGGATTGAATTTTTTTTGGCTACAAATATGATTCGGCTTGTTACAGTGGGCAATTTCTTCAAAATGAATCACTTCATATTTAAAGATGTAAATAATGAAAGAAAAATTCTCTGGATTGAATTTTTTTGCTACAAATATGATTCAGCTTGTTGCAGCTGGAAATTTCTTTAAAAAAAAAAAAAACACTTCATACTCATGAACAATCTTTCTCCAATACTTACATATAATGATATAGTCACAGAATTTGATCCAATTTCCTTTCAACATTAGGTCTTTCGACTAACATAAGAAAAGCGAAATGCAAAACCACTACATAATTAAGCAAAATTTCTTCAATTCCATTCGCTAGAGCAGAGTCCTAGGTCCCAATTCACCAGAAGAAATCACATATCAACCAAAGCTAGGGCTTTTTATCACTTGACAACAAGGAAACGCAGTATTATCAGGGAATATCTAAAAAAGGAACGAACTTCACTCCAAATTGCTGATAAAATTTCTCAGAGAAAGGGAACTGAACACGAACCTGTTCGTTGAGGGAGCGAGACGTGTCGACGTATGACTCAATATGCCGAGTCAACACGCTCGGTTCCGCCATCGTTGGTGAGCAGAGAAATTGTAGGGTTTTAGAGGCCGCTTTGAATGGAGAGCTCAGCACTTTATGACTCGGCGAGTTTTTTTAGTGCAGAGATTGAGTGACAGTTTTATTTAAAGAAACTGTTATTTTTCTCCGGGCCACCTAATATTCTACTTATTTTCTTTTGACCCCCTTATTATTCAGTTATGTGTCATATACACCATTAAACCAAGTCTTTTCACCCATTGACCCTAGTCCCGTACGGAGGTCTTGAAAACATGGCTTTCTTTATTTTGGCTGACGTGACTTGAAACCATCAACTCAGCAATTTGTGTAACGACATTCTCCCTACACAGATTCAAAGGTCCGAACTCTGAAGCAAAGTTGGTCCCGAAAATTTTGGCAGGAAGGAGCGCTTGTAACAAAATAAGCAAGATAATATCTTTAGCAGGAACCCAAAAAATGCCCATTGGTGACTATCTATTTTTTGATTGTCAGATCTGTTATTAAATCTATTGAAACAAAATGATTTTGATCATATTCAACAATCTTAAAACATAAACCGTTCATAGAAATTTCACCGAAAATATTTCCAATAAATAAATTGATCTTTTTACATAACAAGGGACTTATGTTTCTGCTGGTTAAATATAATAAAAATCATTTTTTTGAAACATTTGAATGTTGAAAGACAAATATCCACCCACAAATTACATTTTCAGTATCCATTCTTGAAATCCCCAAACAATTGGAGTGTATTTAATTTATAAGTTTCAATAGAAAATTTGTATTGGAGTAAGCACTCTAACAAAAGTTTGAGCCGTCGTTCAAACTGCAAACTAAAAACAAAAAAATAAATGACTTGGATCACTATAAAGACTTACTTCAACAAGTTTATAAATTAAAAGAAATGGCATCAGATATTTGTATTACACTTCATTTACCACATATGTCAACAAAATCCACTTCTGATGTAGAATCATATAAAAATTCAATTTCGTGAAAATGTATAGTTAATATATTTACTTAAAGAATAAGATCAGAGTATAAGACTAGAATTTGCTGTCCAATATTGGTATTTGGTTGTCTGTATATTGAATTAAAGAATAAAATCTGAGTACAAGACTAGAATTTACTGTCCAATATTGGTATTTGGTCGTCTGCATGCGTTACTTGTTAACTTAATATTGAGGGGTAAATACAATTACAAAAGAGAACTACTTCCATGAAAGAAAGCGGCGCAAAACGCAGCTGATAAGCTCGGAAGCTAATGTGGGAGCGATGCAAGAACCAAGTGATAAGATCCTTAATTCTAAAGAACAACCACGAATCCACATTAATCTGAAGTTTAGCAACATGTTGCAAAAAATTGGCTCGGGTGATCTAAATCTCTCCATCACAAGAAACCTCATCTAATCGATCGAGAAATCCTTTCTTAGAAGGCTCTTGCAGTGCAGAAACACTCAAGCGAAGCCCCTTGGTAGAAGCTGCTTCAAATTTTGCCCACAGCTCCTTCTTTAAAGTATTCTCGCCAGGAGGTTTGGCTCTTTGGCTTGCACTTTTACATTCCATCCAAATAGGCGTGCTTTCAACAAGGCTGATATCGCCCCCTAGAGGTTCTGCAGGAATACAAGAGGAGCAAGCTGCAGTCAGTGATGCCTAGTTGGCAATCTGTTTCTAACCAAAACAACTAATAAAAAGAGTTGACGTGAAAAGTTCTACCTTTAAAAAGAGTTTTCTTCACTTGCCGTTCGGTATCTTGAGCATCCGCTTCTAGTACAGGCACATTAGTTTGGTTTTTCAGAACATGCCCGGTTAACAGCCTTGGAAAGTGACAATTTGCGGCAGCGATGTCATTATCCAGAATTTGTGCATCGGAAGGCTCGATTAAAACACAAGTTTTAGGAGGTGATCTAAACCAATCCGGCGATGCTTCAAACTTGTTCTTTGTGACCCCTGATTTATATGTGCCTCGAATGCCCAAAAGTTCTGGATACTTCAAAGCAAGACCATCTTCACTGCCAGAAGAAGAGTCGGAAATATGTGAATCACTGCACCCCTTAATCCCAACAGGAAATGGAGTGGACTTACGAATCCTGGCTTTCCCTCCATGAGAGGACTCAGAAATTGCTTCAAGCAACACACAAGATTTCGGAGGTGACCTCATGCTCGTACACGGAGTCATTACCACCATGGAGCGGTTGCATTTAGAAAACATTGGTGTAGAAACAGCGCCACATTCTAGACCGCTAGTTGTTTCAGTTGCAACCAAATGAGAAGGCTTACCTAGACTTGGCGTTATTTCAATATCTTTGAGCAAATCATACTTTGTGCCCATGGATATAGAACTAAAAGGCGGTAGCGACTTCAAAGTACCTTTAGCAATCCTTTCAAATACCGATTTTGGAGCGTCCAGTTGTTTGGAGGATAGCAGTGTCTTTGAAATAGGAAGGGGGGTAAGCAAAAACATTTGTCTTTCTGTTTCAATAGAACAGTTAGCACGCCAAGACACTAGAGGTGAAGCAGAAATTAACAAGTCTAGGTTCTTCTTCTCTGGACTCTTGGGGACTTCAGTTTCAGTTTCATTTTCAGCAGAAACAGTCTGACTTACTGAAGACTTTCTTGACTGATTCTCGGACTCCAAAGAACTACCAGAGAGCGCCTTTCCTAGTTCTAGGTTCTTCTCTGGACTGTCGGGGACTTCAGTTTCAATTTCATTTTCAGCAGAAACAGTCTGACTTACCGAAGACTTTCTCAACTGATTCTCGGACCCCAAAGAACTACCAGAGAGCGCTTTTCCTAGTCTGGGAACCCACGGCTGAATATAGAGAACATTACTGTTACAAATCAGTTCTGAAACACAATGTATGGACGTGGAATTCAATAAAGTAACATGACTAAGAATTAACCTTCAAAGAGGAACTCATTTCAGACAAATCATGCGTGAAGGATTCAAGTTCTTCTCTCGCAGCTTTGTTCGGTAACTTCAATTTCGATGCTTTCACAAAAAGCTCATCAAACTTGCATCCAAAAACCCAAATTCATGTCTGAGTCAAAGGAAATCTCCACAAAGAGAAAAGAAAAAAAAATTTGTTGCAGTATTCAAAGTATGATGTAAGTTTCTCTGACAAAGATATATAAACACGCACATTAGGGTTTTTCTCTTTCGAAAAATAAAAATCATGCCTTTTATTCATAGACGTGAAAATCGAAATCCAAATACGTACAAGGATCATTTGATTTCAAAATCCAAACGAAGATTATGCAAATCAATCGAATACACAATGATTTTAATCAAGGGATTCAATTACCGATTATCAAAGAAATAGTCACCTTGCGAATGATGTAAGAAAGGTCTGATTGAATGAGAAGAAGTTCTTGTTCTTGTTCTTCTTCGTCATCATCTTGTTCTTGAGCCCTAGGCCTGTCAAGCTTCATTTTCTGGGTAAATTTCTTCGCAGCGGTGGTCATGGCTCTCGAGGATCTTCCACCGCCGATGTTGTTCGCCACGTCCCTCAGCGGCCTCCAAACTGACTTCGATTTTACTTCGCTCTTCGGCATCTCTCTCCCTCGTACGGAATCTCTCTCTCTGTCTTTCTCTTTCTCTGTGTTTATGTTTCTCTCTCTACAGGGTTTTTGAATTTCTCCAACGGGCAGTGTGTAAGGCGGGTGGATTAATTTGTGCACAATTGTGGAACCTTCTAAGGACCGAGTCATTCTCGATCCTCAACCCGGCCGAGCCCCGTGCGAGAGTCCTGTGCAAATGAAATACAACTGTGTTAGGGAATGTAAGCCAATTTTTTGTACCATATAAAAACTTTTATATTAAAACATCTTATAGGAATTGAAACGATATTTTCAAACAAAACTTATATCTTTAAATTAATTGCATGTGTATATTTTTTGGGGGTAAATGACTTTTTTACGGTTTTTAAGAAAATGATCAAAGCTTTTAAAGTTTATTAAGTTGTATCACAAATAAACGTATGAATATATAAACATGTGTAACATTTATAAAAAAAAGGCTTAAAACATTGCGTTTAGAAAAATTCTTTGTTTTTAATATGATTTACATATATTCATTATAGGGTGTTTGACAAAATGTTAGAACTGACTACTTGGTTCACAATGTTGTAACACTTGAGAGCTTTACACTGTAGTAATTTTTTGCATTTTACTATAACACATAAGAGCTTTATACTATTCTCTAACTAAAAGATTGGTTCTAACCAACTTTACTAAACATCATATTAATAATGTTCTTGATTTATGGTTTATCAGTCAAGTTAATTAATGAGTAATCAATATTAGTTGCAAATTAACTAATTTCACTTAATACGATAATAAATTATTAATAAATCAATGATAAATCAATTTATCAATTTTTTTAAGAAAAATAAATTTGTTATTAAGAATTAATCATGTTACATATAATAACAAATTCGGTTGAACAAGGTGTTTTGAGAGCATCAATTTGAATTAATTGGTTGAAAACATTACAACATATAAAAGATTTATGCTGTATAGCATGTGAGAGCTTTACACTATAATAACTAAAAGTTTAAGTTTTTACTAATTTTGTCAAACAAATAGGAAAATTTGTTATCCAAAACCCTAACGTGCACATCCAAAATGATGTTTTTTTTTTCATAATTATGAAAGAGTGGCTGATCACATTGTGAAAATTAAAAAAAAAAAAAAAAGGACTTTTCATAAATGTTACCATTTAAGGTTTACTTTTTATAAACAAAATATATATTCTTTTATGGTACAACTTAACACGCAATATAAATGATAATTTAACATAATTTTTTTAAAATATAATATAAATAAATATAATTTTTAAAAGTGTGCTTTTCTCTTAAAAAATTATCACTTTAAAACGTTATTTTGTGTAACAGTACATTCTTGCCATTTTCGTTAGTCGTTTTGTTGTTTGTCTTTGTGATGGGCTCCCTTTTCGGCTTATAGGACCCCGTCCGTCGTAGCGACAGATACCCCAATCAGAAACTGAACTTTCACGTTCGTGGGCTTTATCATAATGAGCCCAATTGATCAGCCCAAGAACTAAAAATGCCACGTTGGAAACCATGGGATCGACCTTTGCATTAGTCAACAAAGTCTTGCATTTTACGCCACGAAGTCTCGTTTTTTACGCCACATAATATTATTAATTTTTTTTAGGATGATTTTAGCGTTATTTTCTTTCCTCTGTTTCTCCTTCACGATCTCCCTCCCTCCCTCCCTCCTCCCTCTCCTCCTCCCTCACCGCTGCGTATCATCATCACGGCGTCAAGCGAAGGCCGAACAAGTTCGTCGTCCTATGTGGCAGGAGTTGCGCGGAGTGGAACGGGCAAGGGCGGCGCGTTTCGAGCTGCAGCCTCGACAATTTCCGTGACGACGTCGGCGAGAAAAGAGGCTCGCACGATCCCTGCGGTGGCGTCGCGCCGGAGTCGCGGAGGGAGCAGCTCGTTGCCGGAGACAAGCGGGGAGCAAGCGCCGGAGTCGGGCGAGTTGCCGGAGTCACGTAGGGGAGAGGTCTTCGGAGTCTCGCTGGTAGTAGCTTCGTCGCCGGAGTCGCTGCTGGAGCTTGCCGTTGTTCTTCTTGGAAGTGAACCAGTCCTTTGGGGAAAGTGAAGATCTCTCCTTGCTTGATCATCTTGGGTGTCGAGGAGATACCAATGTGGAAGGAGATAACATAGTAACAGTTTTTTAAAGACTTTTACTTGGTGCCAAATTTCAATCCACGATGCCAAAAGGCGGCATATGTGTGAAACTCGCAAAGCTGGGAATATGCCCATGCTCATTGAACCTGGTCATCCGCGACAAGACAAATCTCCCATGTGTCCAATCCACATTAACCAGATTACGAAAAATCTAAAACTGTAACCTCTGCGTGAAAACACGCACCACCCAGAAGTTTGATCGAAGCCATAAAAATAGAGAATGAAAATTCAGTTGTCAAGCAAGGCAAGTTAAGTTAACAATGGCAGTAGAAATCAATGTTGAAATCCAAATCCCACAACAAAAGCATTACAACGGAGTTCACTTCTCCTCAGTCTTATCTCCAACTTTTCCATCTCTCTCCTCACCAAAACCGTCCAAACCCAAAAATCCTCCCTCCAGTCCCTGCTCCACAAGTCAGAGGCCCTACTCTTCAGGGGCTTCCAGGTAAATTCAGCCTCCGACTTCAACGATGTTGTTGAGGCCTTCGGCTTCGAGGAGCTGCCTTATGTCGGCGGCGCCGCCCCTCGTACCAATGTTGTCGGTCGGGTCTTTACCCCCAACGAGTCCCCTCCTGAGCAGAAGATCCCCTTTCACCACGAGATGGCTCCGGTCCTGCTCTTAATTCCACTTTTTATCATCTTTTTGTTGAGAATTAGAAATTCTAGTTGTACTGAGAGCAAACAAAAACGCGTGCAGAAAAAATGACCAGAAAAACGATTATCATGAACGTCAAAGATATCTTACTTTGGGTGCCTAGAAAGTAGCTCATTTTTTTATCACTGTAGCATATGATATTTACGTTGTAGCCATTAAAAATTTTGTTTAAGACTGATTTTGTCGTACACCCTTTTATGAAAATAGCATGCCATTCACAACTCTGCATTTCTCTAACGTCTTTAATTACCGTGCGTCATCAGACATTAAATTAATCTCCACAACTTAACATTCTTAATCAGCTTACTTAATTACTGATCAAGATTAGGATTTTTTGTGTGTGTTGATCAATAGGTGACTGAGTATCCATCCAAGCTGTTCTTCTTCTTCGAAACAGAGCCTGGAAGTGGAGGAGAAACTCCTATAGTTCTTAGTCACGTCGTGTACGAGAGAATGAAAGACAAGTACCCAGATTTCGTAAGTCGTTTGGAGGAACATGGTCTGATATACACGCGCGTGTTACCGGAAGACGATGAGCCTTCGTCTCCGATTGGCCGTGGATGGAAGTCGACATTTTTGACCAAAGACAAGGCCGTCGCTGAGCAAAGGTTTGTGATACAGCTAGAACATATCCTTTAAATTGTCACAATAATCTGTGTATGGTACCTGAGTTATATATTTAATAGAGAAATAACAGAAATAATGTTATTATCATTACTTGTTATCAAACTTTTGTTGAACTTTTAAAATTTAGGGACAAAAGCAATTTTGTGGTAATGTGACTTATGATTATTAATAGCCTAAGATTGGCTTCTTAAGAGTTCTTTGTTTAGTTGTAGACCACAATTGTTACCTTGATGCGAAGACATTATGCAGATTGACCTTCATGCGATAAGGTCGTTGTGGATTAAAAAAGGGGTGAGACTCCCCACTCCCAAGGGTGCTGGGAGTGGAACCATTAGAGCAAAAATCTTCTAAAGGGTATGTTGGAGTTTTCAGACTTATACGTTCAGTTGTCTTATAAAAGGGGCGTTGTTTTTAGTTTTGAAAAAAAAAAAAAAAAAAGGGGGCTAGGAGAGGCAAGGGGTGTACTTTCTCTTGTAATCTTGTTTTTCACTATAATGAATTTTTGCAGTGGTTAAAACTAGACATAGCTTTCACATTAAGAGTGAACTTGTTTTTTGTCTTATGTGACGTGTTGTTCTCAGTAGTGTAGAACTAGAGCATCAAATTCTTTTAGCATTCTTTGGTTGACTTTGGCAGGGCCGCTAAGCTAGAGATGAAGCTGGAATGGCTAGAAGATGGAGTGAAGACAATAATGGGTCCAATCCCAGCCATAAAATATGACAAGACTAGGCAGCGCAAGATTTGGTTCAATAGCATGGTTGCAGCATACACAGGATGGGAAGACGCGAGGAATGATCCCGTCAAGGTAGTAACATTTGGTGAGGGGAAGCCATTGCCAGGTGATTTCATCCACGACTGTCTCAGAATACTTGAAGAGGAATCTGTTGCCATTCCATGGAAGAAAGTTGATGTTTTTCTCATCGATAACTTGGCCGTCCTCCACTCTTGGGGATCATTCACTCCGCCTCGCTGAGTACTTGCTTCACTTTGCAGTAATAATGTAGCATTGCGTTGGTTGACACATTGTTATGTGCCCAACTCTGAGGGTACAGTACCAAAAGGAATGTAATGGGAAAAGAGAACCGAATTAGAAAGGAAAGTAATAACAATAAGAATCAATTGTTTTCCTTTTTAGGGTTTACTTGTTTAGGCCGTGTTTGGCAATTGTGGTTCCTACCACAATCTCAGTTATGAACAGTAAAAAATTCTTACATGCTACAGTAATAATAAAAAAAATTTACTACAGTAAAAAGTTCTCACATGTTATAGTAAAAGTGGTTCCCACCATTCTTTCAAACACTCACTTATATTAGACGGCAGAAAAAATCTAACTCCTCCCTTTCTAGTAGCAGTTACCCTACCAATGTTAATTACTAAAACGTCCTTTTACCGCATCATTCCTTTCAATATGAATTCACATCAATATGAAGAGGGGCAACGATTGGTGTTTCTTCCCTCATTCCTTATGTTGCGACGGAGCCGCTAAACTCTTATTCTTGATTTAACAAGTAAATGCATGATTAGATGGAAAAGATTTAGCAAGTAAATACATGATTAGATGGAAAAGAGAAATCCCTCATCTTCTCTTTTCCTTTCTTTTTTCCATCCTGTGAGGTAAACGCACCCTGAATGTTGTGTAGATAGTTTAGATATATAACACAAGTAAAGGCGTATAAATAAAGATAAGATCTTTCATCTGAACCTTTGGACATTCATTTTTTGCTTCAGAATCACACTGCTACTGAAGTAGCCCTTTGTATCAAGTCACATTCTACATTACATCAAAATTTTCCAACAAATGAAACAACAAAGAATATGACAAATAAATCGGGAAAACAGACACAAAAGCATGAAAGAATCGGTAGCCTGTAGATACCATTACCATGCTATACTATTATCTATTATGATGCTACTATACACGCATAATCACGCAGACTGATAGATTATGAGGTGCAAAATGTGGTCAAAAAAGTAAAAAGAGGGAATGTTTCTCAGTAGTGGGGTTCAAAAAGAAAGCTGGGCTGAATCAACTATCTTCCTTGGACAAGACCACTGAAAACTTGGCTGGTCCCGGCAAGAGTGGCTTCCCACTCCACAGAGGAGAGAAGGATTTGCGATAATGAAATCACGACTTGTTTCATGTCAGGCCTTAGAATGGGATCGTCTTCCACACACGATTTCGCGAGCATGGCCATCTACATGATAAAACACAACAATTAGGCGGTTCACCACTATGTAACTTGAAATGTGTTTTCAGAACCAATCAAATGCTTTATTTCATCATGAATAAATAGTACACTTAATAGGGCTCCATGCCCTCCTCAAAAAAAAAAAGGGATATGTCCTCTTTTCAAATCAATTTCAAAGATGAAAGCTTTTAGGCAAAGGCAACTAACTGTTTGAGGTCAAATAATTAAAGGGACCGTAAAAGTTACCTTGAACAGACAATCATGTGGATACAAATCCATCATGTTTGGATCAATATAGTCTTTCATGCTTGACATACTCAAGGAATCGGGTGAGTTCTTTAAAGCTGCTAGCATCTGTAATTTCCACATAAGGGTCATTAGGAAGACATAGTTACAAGCATGAGCGTTAATAAAAATGGCTGACCAACTTTTTTGATTAAAAAAAAGATCAGATATTTGCTTACAATGGATACCAATGAACGTCTTTCAGGATTTTTTAAGCCTTCCGTTCGAATAGTAGCCTCCTTTCCAGATATAATCTCGAAAAGAACGACTCCGAAAGCATAAACATCACTTTTAGCTGTAGCGCGGCCATCACTCAAGTATCTGCAAGGAACCGATGATTTAAGCACTAGCAACTCCTTGCCCTTGAAGAACTTTGTTCACAAACTAGCTAAGCTAACCATGAGTGAATTTAATTTACTTACTCTGGAGCTAGATAACCAAAGGTACCAACAACTTTTGTTGTTGTAGATTCTCCGTCGCTTGGTTTTCCTATGAGTTTTGCTAAGCCAAAATCTGAAATCTAAATACAAGAAGGAAAAAAGAAAACATTCAGTGAGTTAGTAAAAAGAACGAACAAATGATGTCAATAAGTTTTAGAACGTTATATTTGACCTTTGCCCTGAAGGTGCTATCAAGTAAGATGTTGCTTGTTTTAATATCTCGGTGGACATAATGAGTTTTGGTGTGCTCATGAATGTACTCAAGACCTCTAGCGGCATCAAGAGCAATTTGGACCCTCATGATCCAGGAAAGTGATGTATGACCTGCAATAAAGATGGTTCACAAAGCTAATATCATGCATGGCATGGCATATACAGAAGTCCCAATTTTATTTTTTTTTTAATTTCCTTCTGCCAAACCATATAATCTTTAGAAGGCAGAAAACTAGGATTTTTTGTCATGTCGGTGCCCATGAGAAGGTTCAAACCTCAAACCTTGATGACAAAACAGAAAAAAGGAATTTCATCAAACTGAGAAAGATGCGACCTATAAAACTAGTTAGTCTTACCCTTGCTTTGAGGATCATGTAAATGACTTCTAAGGGAACCTTTTTGTGCATATTCATATATAAGAAAGAGCTCATCATCAGTAGCTGCATACCCGATCAATTCTACCTAAACACAAAGAGCCAAATAGAAGTTAATGGTTTGAAATACTGCAATCAAGAGGCTCTAAATCCAATAAAAGACATTATTCAACAACCAACGGTGGGTATTACCAGATTGGTATGATGAACCTTGCATAGAACTTTCATCTCTGCGAGAAATTCTTTAGTTTTTGTAGCGGTCATTCTTTTAATAGCAACTTCCTGAAACATCAAGTCAAGTCATTACACCAATGGTACCCAATATATAAATATAAATGCGCCAACAGCATGTAAAATAGAAACGGCTGCAAACCTGGTCATTAAGGAGCCCATAGTAAACAGAACCATATGTCCCATTCCCCAAAACATTTGAATCTGAGAACCCATCTGTTGAGGAAAAGATATCTTCGTACATGAAAACCACAGGCTTCTCGATTTCAAATACATCGGTCCCAAGGGCTTCAACAAATAAAGAAGACCAGTCAAACAGCTTAACCTTGAGGAGAAACGGGTCCTATAATAAATAAGGAAGAAAAGAGTAGCCTGACGTCTTATCAAATGCTAAGTCAATACATTTCTGTCTTTCGGTTAGGGAGACATTTAAAATAAGAAACTAGTTGAAGAGACGAAGTTAGGGACCCATTCATCCGAGAACCACAAAAATCAGGTATCAAGAGAAAGAAAGAGCCCAACATGTATGCAGAACCAAATAACTAACGACATTGTGGTTTTCTTTTTCCACCAAGAGAGTAATCAGGAGGCAATTTGATTTGCTCACTCCCATTTAAAGCTTAAACTGATGGAATTACAAAGAAAAAAGGAAAGAAAAGACATAGTTCTGAAAGTCAACCTTTAGGGATAGTTACTTGGTGGCTTTTGGGTTCTCCATTAGTTTGCTTGCAATCTCCAGACGTACAGCAGATGTATCTTCCTGAAGTGCAACAAAAACTTGGGTTCCGAAGAATCTGAAACTTACAAGAATTCTGGTTCTCTGAATCTTTTGGGTGACCTCTTCGTGCTTCATTAAAGCAGCGTGATGACCTCAACGAAACATATATAACTATACTTATTACAATAAGAGCAAGAACAAGCCCCAAACTCCCAACAATCCATATATATGGTGCATGAGCTTTATGATTTACTTGATTTTCTGCAGACAGATAGCAAGCAAGTTATTATAATTCATCAGCCAGTAGAAAATTTGTTTTCCCCTTGAAGAATCTAGGAAAAATCAGAAGAGACTCTTCTTAATTATGACAATGTGTATCCTTCCTTCAAAATATGAATTGTGAAAGCCATAAGTACCGCAATTAAGTTAGGTTTTCTTGAAAGAAAATTAGAATTGTACAAGCAGAACCACGACACAAAATAAAAAATAAAAAATAAAAAAAATCAAGCATTGCACAAAGAAGAGTCTCTGAGGTAAGACTGAAAATCAAAATCAATTACAATATCCGACAACTCTTTTTGTCTCTTCTTCACAGCGGTCACATGACATCTTGTATAAAGGTTGTCAAGGATTGTTTTACCTTGTGACTCAAGCAACTTCTTTCCTTTTCTTTTTCTCAAAGATATGTAACCCAAACATGAACATTGACCGTGATTTCAGTTTGTTACATTTAACATTTAATCCTCAAACATTAACTTTGATGCCAGAAATGATAGTTATATACCATAATTTACTAGTCCTCAACTTCAAAACTTCTTACATTCATTACGAACAAATAAACAGTTACACCGTCAGCAATGACATTTTATTTCCTTTAATGAAGACACGTAAAACCATACCTGAGATATTGTCAATTGATGGAGCTGGCACAGGAGTACTGGGAGGAGCATCAGCCTTTAGAGGATAAGGGTCACCGGGAACTATAATTCATGAGAAGAACTATTAGTAAATGTTTAAACCCCTGTTAGAATAAGGGAAATTTGTCATTAATATAGCTCCAATCAAGAATGACCAGGACAGTAAACTGAATTTAAGCATCAAATGAATAAAGATAATATTCAAAGAGCTCAACACTACTATAATGGACTAACTTTGAGCTCATTCATTGAGAAATTTCAACTCAACCAATAAAAAATAACGAGTTCTTCTCAACTCTTTTTGGCAATTCGTCATTTTTTTTTATGAAACCCATCCACGTCAAAGCTTAAGTTCACAACTAAAAAGTCAAAGTTCTTGTTAAAAAGCTACATGCCGATTTTTCTTTTTTCGTTTTGAATTCACCAGATCTTTGAGAACTATTGTTTAGGACAAAACTAAGGAATGCCCACAACTAAACTAGCAGAAAGTGCCAAGATTCCAACTATTTCTGCAGAGTTTTTCCATTGACAAATGCCATGAAAGGGATTGTTTTCAGTTCCAACCCGCCAAAACGAAAACACTAAAAACGAGGAAAGAAATTAGATATCAACATAAATACACATCAACTTCACACAATAGCAAGGCATCATGCGATGGAGTCAATTTGACATCTCATGCATCCATTTTTCAGCGTGATCATATCCTTGTCACAGCTCAACAATTTATAACACAAGTTAGGTGAGTCCAACTAACTTCCCAATTAAAAAACCATTACACTTTTTTTTAATCAAGGCCGATTTTATTAGATTTCCAAATAATTATGACGCATAGCTCTGAAATCGACAATAATAATGAAAAATTAACCGAATTTAACAAAATAAAGCCTGTTAATAAAATAGAAATACTACTATGACAACAAAATGTAAAAAAAAAAAAAGGAAGAAATGCGTACTGACCTGAATTGAGAGGTATGAAATAAAGAGAACCAACGGTGACATTATCGGGATTTTCAATCCCATTGACCTTCTCAATGCTATCCATGCTGACCCCAAATCGGCTGGCGAGCGATTCGACGGTGTCGCCATCCTCCAAGACGTAGCTCATCAGGTAATTCCAGAGCCCGCTGGAGCAGCCGCAGAACAGCCTGAGCGAGACGACGGCGCCATACTTGGCGACCCTGGTGGTGTTGGGGAGGAGCGCCAGGCCGTCGTACGCGTCGGCGACCAGGTCGTACACCAGCCCTTGCCCGGACCTGACCGTGAACGTCGTGTTCGTCACGTACTGCTTGATCCCCTCCGCGCACGAGCAGTTCTTCCTCACGAACACGTGTCCCCGTACTCCTCCTCCGCCGCCGTCGCCGTCGGAGTTTTCGACGGTGACGTCGCCGGGAAGGACGTCGAACATGCTCTGGATCATGGCCAGCGTCTGGTTCGCCTTGGGCCTGAAAGCCAGAAAGGAAGTGCAAAGCCGGGAAGTGTCCGTACAGTTCATGGGCGTCGTTGGGTAGGAAACCATATACCGGACTTGTAGAAGAAGAAGAAGAAAAACAAGAAGAAACCCAGAAGTTCCGAAGTCGATTTTCATGGTCTGAAACTCTGATCTAACTTAGAACTTGATTTGAATTGAGCTAAAATGGTGACGAGAAAGGAGGGTTTTGGGGGAGAAGATAGAAGAGAGAAGAGAGAAGAAGTACGAGGAGTGAGAAGATCGCTCAAGGCAGTTTGAAGGAGAGAAGAAGAGAGGGATTAAGGGATAAACAGAGCATTTTTTTTTTCTGTGTATGTTTCGCATAACAATACGATATTTTTTTTTTCTTTTTTTCAGTTTAAGAGGTAAAAAAAGAGAGTAAAAAAAAAAGAAAGGAAAGCGACTTGCAAAGGGAGAGATGCCCACCCACCTGGACAGACGGCTGTTCGCCATTATTTATGGACTAAATTGCCCTTTACTGGTAATGTATTTACTTTTCATACACAGAAAATCTTATAATCTTTTATCTTTATCATTAGTGAACTGGACCTCGTTAGAACTTTACAAGAGTGTTTAAAAATATAGTAGAAATTGTTGATTAAAATTATTTTTATTATAGCATATGAAAGTTTTATATTGTAGTAATTTTTTTATTGTTACTGTAGCATGTAAGAGCTTTACACTGTTCATAACTAAGTTTGTAATGAGAATAGTTGCCAAACAACCAGTGCAATGACGCATGTTTTGCCTCGAGTACCACTAAAAAGTGTTGCACCCTTATAAATCCAATTTCATATCAACAAAAAAAATAACGTCAAATGCCTGCTTCCTATATTTGACAATTCCCATCTTCCTCTTTCATAATTAAAAGAGAAAGGTGTGAAAATAGAGAAAACTGACATTGATATTAATTTTTGTAGTTTATTTTTTCTTCTTTATAGTCATTGTAAAAAAAAAAAAAAAATTGATAGCCGCTAATTTTATGTGATCAGTTTGTCTATGATGTAACAGAAAAGGAAAAATTATTTAACATGGTAGTCTCTTCCTAATTAAAGATGTCACTAGCATTCCAAATTTACAATAAAAGCACTTTGATGAAGCCAGTAGTTCAAGAGTTATGGGAGGCAATTCAGAAATGGAAATTTGATTGGGAGAATTAACTGCAGTTGTTTCTCTTTTTGTTACATTGCCATGCCAATTTTGCCTTTTGGGACCAAAAATTAATGAATCAAAATTTTTAAAAAAATGAAAATGAAGGAAAACAAGAAAAGAAGGTAAGAAAGTAGGAACCAAAATACAACTCACCCCATTTGTCATAGAATTTCCAGCCACCCAGCATAACTTGTCATAATATTTCTAACTGCTTTCAACAATATGGCTGGAAACTACTAATACAATACCCACCAACATTTATGTCTATATATATAACACCTAACAACAGTTAAACTTTTGAGCACCAAAAAAAAAAAAGAACTTTAGCAAATAAATACCTTTACATTTTAAAATAAAATTAAACTTCAACAAATTTTATCCTGTATTTTCCATCACTAGGTAATGACAAAAATTATTTATTTGATAATAGACTTGTCAAAAATAAAATCTAATACACATGTGGAAAATAATAAAAAAAACAAATATACATATATATGAAAGATACTGAAGAAGGAAAATAAATTTCAAAATCACATCTTTTTCTCTGGAGAATAGTTGGCACCCAATAATCTCCAAGCAAATTCAAGGAAATTTTTCTGCAAAAAACAAAATATAAGGAAATACATCTCTTTCACTGTAATACAGAAATAAAAATCTAAACCCGAAAACAAGCAAAGGGCAAAAGCGGAAATAAAGTCCAAAAACAGGATTACAAAGGCTGGTTTTGGGGAAGAGGGTGGCACAAGTTGCGAAGAGCTGGCAATAAGAGACCGACAGTTGGTTGGTCCCACAAAATAAGGCGCCAAAATCTCAAAAACTCGCCGATTAAATTGTCTTGTGCTTGAGGATTGACAGGACCTTCACTTCACGAGGTTAATATTCGTTGACCCATTTTAACGTGACCCGCGGAGCCGACAGTGACACATGCTAAGTCTCTGATTCCCTGCTTCAGCTCCATCGTAATGAAACTAATAGATCAACATTATTCGCCGAGGTTAATATTCGTTGACCCATGTCAACCTGACCCGCGGAGCCGACAGTGACACATGCTAAGTCTCTGATTCCCTGCTCCAGCTCCATCGTAATGAGACTAATAGATCAATCTTATTCGCCGAAAAGAATAACAACTCATCAACTGGACTCACATGCACCATCGAAAGAAACAAAAGCAAAGTAAAGGTGTTTATTAGTTCATACCTGCCTTTTGAGCTTATAAAAAATGCATATGCCATGTTTTCAATATTATATATTTGAATCGTAGTTCATGTTAATTTATACACTTTCATCAGCAATTACTAGTATTAACCACTTAGATTATTAAATTTACTCTTGAAATTCATTAATTTGTTCAACAACTTGTTGACTCAATATCTCATAGTCAATAGAGTCATGATTTAAAGATTAGAATTAACATTTGACTAAACCAACGGATGAATTAAATATGAAATTAAAATCTAAATGTACAATATTGAGACTATTCAAAATGTATAGTATGTATTTTCAATAAGTTTAAAAGGTCGGGTGTTATATAACTCTCAAAAAATTGCTCCTATAAAATTAAAAAAAAAAGTCCCCTAAAATTATCAATGGCTCGAAAAGTACTTATCTGTGCACCATGCAATTTAAAAGTTCTATTAATAGTTTTTAATTTTCGAACAATTAAAATTATATTGTCTCATTTTGTACGATTTTAATGTAATCTACATGTTAAAAAAAGCACACTATAAACAAAATTATCCTATCAATCATCATCTTGCGTAAAAAAATATATATATTTTTAAAAGTTTACGGTAATGTAATTGCAATCTTACATCAAAGAAATTCTATTCATCTCTCAATCAAGAAATTCACAATTATATTTCATGGATTTTACTTCCACATAGAGACAGACGAATCGTTTCCTTAAATTTTAAGCAAAATCTGTTGAGAGGTGGAGAAAGGAAAAGAATCAAACGCCGTGTATGTTCGGTCATGAATTCACGTGGTTCGCTATCACAGCAGAAGGCCAGAAGCAGCGCACGCTTGGCGTGTAGTTTGGCGATTTATTGAGAGAGCATAGGAAAAACATAACAGGAGAATTGACTATGTAGGACCGCAAGTGAGAAGGAGACAACTGTAAAAAATATAATATCGAGGGGCCAAAGTCCAAAGAGAGGGGACAGAGTGATCCAAACCTGGCGCATACGCCAAAAGACACCTAAACCAAACACCCCCCTTAAAGAGAGGAATATCATTATTACCTACTCTCTCTCTCTCTCTCTCTCTCTATCACTCTTGCTCAAAACTTTGCTCTGTTTTTTGATCTTCTTTTTTGTTTGTGTTTTAGCTTTAAAAGTTTCTTGAATTTTATTTTAACAGCAGGCCATGTGAAAATTGGAATATCTGAAATTGACCACGAGAAAAATGTGAAATTTTCTTCTTCGTTAAGATTATAACCAGATTTCGTTGTCCTTTTCAATAGGCCCACATTGGTAAATATTTGTTTTTAATATGTTCCCCTTTCGTTCTAATCAAGATTCGGGTGAAATATTGGGGAATTTATTTTGTCCCTCTTGCTAAAAACATAAAGAGACTCATCAATATGGTACAACGATGAGAAATTTTATAACATGTCTAACAAACCAAATGGACTGAGGAGAAAATAGTTGAAAAACTATAATATATAAAAACTTTATAATATGACAGCTTTTTGTTTACATTATATCGTGTAAAACGTTATGTTATTATTGGGTCGAACCTGTTTATTAAACGGAAGGCTAGTAAACATTTTTACTAAAAAGAGAAAAAAATTAATCATAATTCAGTATGAAAATCAAGTCGAGATTATGTTCAACCTAACACATATATTGTATCGTATTGGGTGTTAGTTCAATATTTTCTTAATCTCAAAGGATAATAAGACTTATTTCCCATCAAGAAATGTATGGCAAAAACATTTTCAAAAGGGTAGTAGGGAGAAAGTTTAGCTTACCTTAATTAGAAACCAAATTGATTGTCTGTAATATAATAACTTGATGAGACAATGGGACCCATGCTTACGTAGAGAGCATGTGGGATTTGGTTAATGTCCTAATTTTGGGACAAAACGTAAGGTAGCTTCGATTTTATCCACATTTTGTATTCGTGTGTGGAATAATACAGCCCCACATTGTCAAACAATGTATGGTATCAATCTTGAGAATAAAAAAATGGATTAGGTCTTTTAAAAATATATATATTTTTTGCTAAAAAGATCTTTCTCATGGTAAGTAATCAATTATCCAGACTGGCTTTATTGCACAGTACATGCTAAATTATATCAATGGGCCCCACAATCCTTGGATCTTTGTCCGTGTTTGGGCTTTTCCATTTGCTTTGTAGGGTTGAGCCACTTTTCTTAATCATTTTTAATTGGACGTATGAAAAAGCTTAATGATGATTTTGACACCCTTATTTGTAACTTTTAGGGTTGTCAGAACAGTGACAGTTAATCATTTGATTCTTAATACTCCAATCGCATAATTCCCCTCGGACCAAAAGCCCAAGACAGTGGGATGAAGAAAGAAATACATATATTTTGCTCATAATCCACTCGGTGAACATCACAATGAATTACATTTGATGGCCTTTTTTTTTTTTTTTTTTTAAGAAGGGGGGAAAGTTGTGCGCTTCTTGTGAGGTTTAAGCCATCTATGGTTTATTCTGTTTAAAAACTACTTATGAGTATATTTAGATTACCAATAAATAACATTTATAGTTTTTATAAGCACTTATTATATAAGTCAAGTAAGGGTGCTTATGAAAAAATCTCTTCTAAAAAGCTTTTTATTTATACTTTTGATATTATATTTAAGAATAACAAATTAAAACTCCATCTATATCTTCAAATTATACTACTTTTTATATTAACAAGGGCTTTTGACTTATTTAATCAAATAACTTCAAAAGCTCTTCTGAAATCAAAAAGCAATTTTTCATGCACCATCCAAACACTAATTAAAAAGCTTTAGCTTATGTTTTTTTTCTTTTATTGCTTTAAAGTAAAGGCACAAGCTATCCTAATCGAGTCCTCAATCAAAACGTCTAACCATCCTTACCGAATAGTCTTTGTTAAGTCACAACTGGCTGGCCATGAGTACAACATATCTCCTATTATGTTCGGCTATCCATCGACCACCCTCCAGCCAGTCTTCAGCTGATTAGGCTAACTTTATATGTTAAATCAATAGCCTAGTCTAGTCGGCCTATCTAGTCTGCAACTAGGACAATGTCTTATTAAACCAACACTCCTTATTAGGGAAAACAACCCACCAAGGGCATTATACAACCAGCCCCTCGACATGGCACCATCTCTACTCTCTATGGGTGGAAATCCCACCCATGTGATTTTGATACTTGTCACTCAGTTTCATGATGCTGCACAACCGTACACTAGATCGAGGGTCAAAACTCAGTTCATATTTAGTCTAAGCCAAATCTTATCAATAGGAACATTAACTCCACTATTAATTTAATAAACAGATATCCCTTGCCCACATTCTGTCTCTTCTATTGTTCTCTTCGTTTAGCACGTTGACTTGAGCATTGAAGTCTCCTTGTCAAACACCAAACCTGTATCTCTTTACTTTGAGGCCTTCTTTTCTCTTGAAGTATGATCAGACCAAATCTTACTAGGTAGGGCAAGAAATTCAACATTTATTTGTAACCATACATTGTGTTGAGCAGCAAATAGACATTAAGAATGCTCAAAGTGGATGGTGCTCTTAAGGTGTCAATTTAGGTCGAGTGGGCTGAACAAGAGAACCAAGCCATGCAAGTTGAAGGAAAAAAAAAAAAGAGAAAGAAAAAAAGGAGGCCCATCCTAGTATAAAAAAAGTCTACATGGGCCTAAGGTTAGGCCAGGCCGAGTGGCATTTTTATAAGGGAAATTAAGAAATTAAAAAATTAAAAAAAATATCCGTTCGGCCTAGCCCTAGGCCAAACAGACTGTATTAGGACTTAAACCTTTAGCCCAACCGGTTGAGTCCTTCATGCAAGTTGGGCTAAGCATTGAACCAAGGAAATTGGTCCTAAGCTGGCCTATTTGCCCGACCTATGTCAGCGCTTCAAAAGATATCAATTTCAACTCTTCATTGATAGGCAGTGTTCAACATGTTTGTTGATTTTTTTTTTTTCCTTTTTGTTTTTAGTGTAATAATTTAGCTATGTTGTTGAAAATGCAAAAAACAAAATAACTTTTTCAATAAATTATACACACACATGTGTTTATCTAGGGCCCATTTGTTATTTGGGTGGGATATTTTTCATTTTTAAACCTTGTATTTTAAAGTTATTAAAAAAATTATATATTGTATTTTAAATTTTAACATTTTTATGCCTTCATATTTTAAATTTACATTAAATTTTCACCTTTTCGGGGTCAAATTTTGATTTTGACCATAAAAGGACCTAAACACTTTCAAAGGAAAACCAAAAAAAAAACATGAAATTTTTGAGAAAAAGCCTAAAAGGTAAAGGATACTTGAGTATTTTATAAAGTGAAAAACTGAAAAATATATGAAAAAGTTTGAGAAAAAGTAGACATTTCAAAAATGTGAAGGGCATTTAAGTATTTTATAAACTCAGCATCAAACTTTGATATGAAAAAGGTAAGAATTTCACACGAATTTAAAATGTGAAGCTATAATAATGCTAAGGTTCAAAATACAAAGTATAAAATTTATATAATCTCAAAATACAGGCTATAAAAATGAAAATAATCCTATTTGGGAGGAAGTTTGTAGGCTATATCTCATGGTTGTTGCTCATTTGGCTTCGCAATTATTAAATATTGGGCATGAAACCTTTGAAAATATATTTGCAATGAGACCGTCCGAGGCCTTTCCAAATTCAAAAACAATTTTGACTTCAGCCTAAACTATATCCCCTAACCATCATGGCCAACCATAAATGTAATTCTGGAGGTTTTTCTCTCTTTTTTAAGAACATCCATATTCCACAGCAAGAAAACAAATTGTTTACTCACGAAAGATTGTCAAGGAGGATTTGTGCTTTGGACAGATAACTATATACATACAAACTTTCATTTTTTGGCAATGGAATGGAAAATATGCATACAAACTTGAATATTGGAGTTGTGAAACTTACAGGGTGTTTGGAAGGTAGTGGGAACCAGTGGTGAGAACCACTTTTACTGTAGTATGTGAGAGTTTTATACTGTTTATAACTGAGTTTATGGTAGGAACCGCAGTTCCCACCACTTTGCCAAACACCCGGTTAAAAGTTCAGGAGATATTTGTAAAATCATACTAATAGAAAAATTTTACTAAAAGTTTAGGAGATATTTGTGAAATCATACTAGTAGAAAAATTTCATTAGTAAAATGACTTTGGAACAATCCCTCACGACTTCTGAACAATCCCGTATAATTTTGAAAAGGCTCGGGCGATCATATTGTCGTTCAGTGCAAAAACAAACGAGATTATTTGTTGGTTTCACATTTCAGAACAGTCGTTTCAACAAACTCTCCAGAGTTGTTCAACATTCGTGTCGTGAATTAGATTAAAAACGACATATGCTTGTTACATTAGGATTGTAAAATGAAATATATGCTTACAAACCTACTTTTGTGCCTTGAGGCGTGAAATACTCAAGCCATCGTAGAAATAATCTGTGTTTTTACTAGTCTTAACTATATAAATATATATGAAAAAATTACCATACATGTCTAAATTATTGTTATGAAATTAAAATATAACATACTATTCAAAATATCTTAAAAACGTCCTTAATGATATAGTAATTATCTTGATGATATTACATATTGTACTATATAATTACACATAAATAATTTTAATAATAATATTATTAGATATTTGTAGAACTTTGTATAAATTATAGCCATATTTTAATTCAAAAAAACATAATTGGACGAATTGTTTCCTTAACCCAAAAATATAAATACATATGGATCCCTCTTTCAGCCCGTTAGGATTTTGAGTTCATGAAATGCACATAACTCCAGTTTGTAATGGGCCAGATTCTCCATTATCAGCCCAAATTAATTGTAGCCCATCAACGAAAATTAAAAAAAAAAACATTTATTTTAAAGAACGAGACAAATAACATATTTTTAAAACTTTTTAAAGTAAAAGTACGCTTTGATAATATTTGTAGTAAATAGCAACTCTAGTATATAAATAGTTTATAAATTATGCAAGTAAAAATTATTTACATTTGCGTAAATAAATTGTTTACACCTTAAATCTATTTATTGTAAAATAAAAATTATTTACATGGTAAATAAGAGGGTATGTAAATTACTACAATTTTTTTTAAAACCTGATATTTACTATAATTAGTTTTGAAAAATTGTATTTGCTACAATTTTTTTTTCTTTCAAAAAACCAAGACTGAAGAGTTGCGACAACCTCAAAGAGAAAGCTAAAAAAAATGTCCTATAGAATTCATGTTGAGCTAAATACTAATAAAGGATGGAAGAGTAAAGACTAAAGAGTTGTGATCACAAGAGGGAACAAAAGAGGAGCTGGTTTTGAATTGATTACACGCTTCAAGTGCAGAAAAAGGGGCTCATTTAATATTGTGTGATTAGATCTATCTATATTTTAGAGAAAATTAAGTGGCATATTCTAATTTTTATATATCTGGAAATTTATGTTTCTACTTTTTTGTAGTTTCAAATTTGGTCATAAGCCCCAATATAAGCAATTCTAAAGAATTATTACTCCAATATTTATGTACAAATCCAAAGTTGGTTATTATTTTATTTTATTTTTCAATCATTAGCAATCCTCAAAATTTTGAGCAAATTAGTAGTATATCATTTTTTTACTATCATTATCACTATTGTGTATCTATAACTTATTTTTTTACTTTGACTTTTGCCACTTTTCTAACCAAAAAGATCAAAATATCCTTAAATAATACTTGTTTGCCTAACCTGAATCCAAAATACTTGTGATTAATTGTGTCTTTATAATTTTTAGAAGTGAAAAGTGCTTCGATTGAAAAAAAAAAGGGAGAATAAGGTAAATGCTATATTTTTTAAACTTTTTGAAGTAAATATTAGGTTTTAAAAATATTTATAGTAAATGTCAGATAATATAAATAACTTATTCATTGTAAACATGGAGTTAAATATATTAATTGCACCATAAATCTATTTATTGTATTAGTAAGACTTTTTTAACATTATAAACAAAGCATAAATAAATTATATACGTCACAAAATTTGATATTTATTACAATTGGTTTTTTAAAAAGTGACATTTTCTACAATTTTTCAAAGAAAATACTACAAGGGTATTTGGGAAATATGGCTAAAACCATAGTTGTGATTTAAAAACACTGTCACATATAAGAGCTTTATATTCTAAGAATTTTTACTTTTTATTATAATATACATGTATTTTATACTATTTAATAATCATATAAGAGCTTTATATTCTAAGAATTTTTACTTTTTATTATAATATACATGTATTTTATACTATTTAATAATCACAATTATAGTTCTAACTAAGATGTCAGGCCAAAATTTCTCCTTTAACGACACCCCGGGTCATGTTCCCAACAAAAACCCAAAAGAAAAGTCCAATCCACAAGAATTGTCAAGACACAGGAGTACATATACTTTTTTTTTTTTTTTTGAGTTTATATACTTTTGATCAAAACAAAGAAATAAAGTTAAAAAAAACAAATAAATAAAAAAAATTCAACGAGGTTCTAGTGATCCATCTTTAACTCTAGTCCAGGAACATATAGACCTTGTTTGGCGTTGTTTTAAGAGTTTTTTAAAATATTTTTGCATATTTTTTGAAGTAAAAATTTTAAAAATACTCTCAACATAATTCTTTAAAAATCTCATTTTTTAAAATAAAATTATTTTTACCTATTTTAAAAACACTACTAAATAGACCAATAATTTCATGTAGATGGTCAACTTACCAATGGAAAAAAGTCTAGTTCTCCGTTTGAATGGAGCGGCATGTGCTTTCTCAATTGTGATGTAATCTTTAATCTCTTTTTTAAATTTAAGCTATTAAAAAATGAAGATTTATGTGTCGTTTAAAAATCCAATTCCAATATGATTTTAACTAATAATCTAATTCCAACGTGATTTTAACTAATAAACAGCATGAAACTCTTATATGTTGTAATAAATTATTACAAATTAAAATTTCTTACGTACTATAATTCTAATCTTAAGATTTCAATTTTTAACTGAAACTCCAAACCCCTAATTAAAAAAAAAAAATGCAGAAGTAGTATTAATGCTGAAGACATGTGTGTCTTTTCCCAATTCTCTGTTTGTCAACCAAAGAAACTCCGCATTTTTCAATCCTTCAACTTCAAAGCGTGAGTTATTAAACGTGTACATACACAGATGACAAATTGACAGTTACAGCTACTGCGAGTATGAGTCAAGCTTGCGGCGCGTGCCGCCTGTTTAATCATTTCTTAATTAAGCATGGTGGAAAAATTATGGAAATCTTCTACCATAACCATGACAAAACTCACCCACTTTCAAAAACAATTACCAGCCTTCTATCGTCGTAAATTTACCTTGTAGTCCGTGTTTCTTAAATTATATCTGATCAAATCATCAAAATTACGTCAAAATAAAAGATATGTCGGATTAGTAGAATCTTTATATTTAACGGTTCAAAACAGACATTTAGCATTATATATTTTCATAATTCTTATATTAAGTCAAGGATATTTGTCGCCAATTTTGACTATAAAACTTCCATATAGCCCATTTAAACAAGTGCTCCCTATGCAACCAACAACTATTTCCTTTCTATTTTCCTTTTTTTTTTTTTCTTGATCTTCCTTTTTAGTACATCTTCTCGGTAACCCCAAGAATCATAGAATTATGACACCCTTTTGGAGAAACTTCTGTTTGCTTTAGGGGTCTCCACTAAAGATCAAATGATATCATAGTACAAGGAATTTTAGAAAGTTTAATGGACGTTTGATAGAACAGTTTAAATCATTTTTTAGTTTAAAATTTATAAAAGTAAATATTATAAAAAAAAAAGTTAGAAATCATAAAAATAGTTCCAACTATTTTGTCGAAAGTAACTCTTTTTTTTCCCCTCCCCTTTCACTCTTTAGGTTTATGGGCAGTTGATGAAGCTGCCACTGAAGTTGCAACAGAGATGATTGCGTTTTTTTTTTTTTTTTGGATCTCTCTTTTCCCTCCAACTCATTTGTTGAATACTTCAGAAGATCTTGAAACTGTACCCTGACCGGATTAAAGTGCCCACGTTTTTACAAGAAGAATCATATTGCAGCCTCTTAGTGGCCCATCCATTTTTCTTTTCTGTTCATTTTTTTCCTGAGGAAAATGTACTCATGAATAGTAACCAGCAATTCGGAAATTAATTAACAACTTTAAACTAATCTATATAACTCGTGACACATTATAAATATTTCGTTTGTTAACATATACTTTGGTAATAGTTACTGTTGTTGAGTACCAATTGAGTTAAAGGACATAAATTTGTACCAAAGAAAAGAGAGGGAAAAAACAAGCATGTTCCATTGTCACGTTCTTTTTCCTTCAATCAACTTCAACATCATTGTCACTATTATCATTTTTTTTTCTTTTGTTTCTATTGATCTTAGAATAATATCTATTCAATATGGTCCTCTACAAAATAAAACAACGGCACATGGTGCGTTCTCACTACTCATTCCGAGCATATGGGCTTTGGGAAAAAGGCAAAAGGATAGATGCTTTGCTGGTGAAGCACTACTCAAACTTAGCGCGTATCAACTTATTTGCGTGTCATACATATCTCTAAAGGAATGTTACACTTACTAATTATACTTTCATGTGTAAGAATGTGTATAGAGTAATAGACTAATAGCAAGAGAAAAAAAAAAAAAAAAAAGGAACATGAAACAACAAATAGAATGTTTGGCAAAACGGTTTAAACTTACAAATTCAAATCAAATTCATAGTATAGAGCACACATATGGTACATTGTTTAAACTTATTTTTGAGTTCATATTATTTTGCCAAAATTTTATAGAGCATTGGTTCAAATCAATTTTAGTTCAAATCACAGAGCATATGAGAGCTTTATATTATAGTCTACTCTTTTTTGGCACTGTAGTATGTAAGAGTTTTACACTGTAACAACCAAAAGTTTCAATTGAGACGCAAAATGCCAAACACGCTATTGTATTTTCCACGCTGAGGTTGGTCGCATACTCCAGAGACTCATAAGCCAATGATAAGTTGTTTTTGATTAAGAAAGGTATAGTTTTCAGTTATCTAATAATAGGCTGTCTATTTGGCATCTTATGAAAGGAATCCACCAAGCATCGATCTTGAAACTTCTCTTTCATGGTGTCAAGTCCCAAAACATCTCGTCTCATGTGAAAGGCAGCAATTTGCAACTCATGAACTTGGAATGCTGAGCAAGCACAATAAGTGGAAAGTAGGGGGAAAAATCAGAGGATATGAACTTGGTTAATTATTATCTAATCTATAAGATTGATTTTGTTTGATTTGGCTTAAGATTAGGATTAGCCCAATTGCTATTCTTATCATTCCCCTATTATAGTACGTCGTGATTTGGCTGACGAAAAAGCTATATTAAGGTTACAATTATCGCTAATTGTAACACCCTAAAATTAATTAAATAGTATTAGAGTGTTAAATGGTGGATTAGTGTGCCATAATGAGTAATTTAAATTTGAATTGATTATTTTGTGAAAATTAAGGAAAACTTATATTATTTAACTCTTTCAGTGATTTTTAATTATTTTAAATTATTTTTAATTGTTAATTTAATTTTCAATGAAGTAATTTGATTTTTGAAAACAGTGTATTATTGTACACAGTTTTACACAACTGCTTTTTCTTTTTCTCTATTTATTTTCACACTCTCTCTCTTCCTCTCATTTTCTCTCTCCTTTCTCTCGCTCACCTCTCTCTCATCTCTCTCTTCCTCTCGGTTTACTCTCTCTCTCTCTCTCAATCTCTCAAAATTTTTCAAACAAATTTCGTTTTCAAGCTTCGGGATTGTAGATTGAAGGCTCAGGAACGCGATTAAGCAACCACAAACTTGATTCAAGCTTCGATTTAAGGTTAGATTTCAAAATTTCTAAACTTTTTCAATTTTTTGAGATTTTCTTGCATTTTGAAATTTAAGAGTTTCTAAGTCTAGAAAAGCTTTGATCTAGCTTAGAGTAACTTAGATTAACTAGGATTGAAGCTTTATTTCATCAAAAACGGATTAGAATCAAGATTTTTCATTTTTACTCTATTTTCTCTATTTTTAGATTTTTGCAAAAATCTTGTTTAAAACTTGTTTTAAATCATTAAAAAGTGTTCTATTATGATTTTCTATTGTTTATGATGATTATCCATGCCTGGGAATTGAGAAAACAGGTTAGATTTGAAGATTTAAAATTTGAAATGCCGAGACCCGTGCGTGGAAATTTCTGGAATTTTTCAGATCGGCAGGCCGAACTTCGTGTTCGGCAGGCCGGATTCAAAGGATCGGCAGGCCGGATTCATCCGATCGGCAGGCCGGACCTAGGAATGTTCGGCCGACCAGACTGGGATTTCCGGCAGGCCGAACTGTGCAGTTCGGCAGGCCGAACCAGGGAAACCGACAGGCCGACCGAGCAAGGAAAAATTTTGTGATTTTCACCCGTTTTAACTGTTTTGAACCCTGATTTAAATTTCAACTTTGTACAATGATTTTATAAATCTAAATGGCATACTAGGACACCATAAGATGATTTAGTATCATAGGATATCTCGGGTTAGATGCTAATGAGCTAAGTTACTATGCATTCAGGATTTGTGCGTGGATCCGCGGAGCTAACGTATAGCGGACCTAGATTACGGTGTGAGGCACCGGTACGAGTATTGAGGTAGGACTTCTACCCCTTTCTTTGGTAGGCGATTTTAAAATGCTTTGGCCTAAAAAGGATTTCTATAAAAATGTATTCAAATGACTTGTTGATAAAGGATTTTCATTATCTGTTTTCTGAAACAGTGGATTGAGACGGATTTTATAATAAACTTCATAATGAATATACATGATTATATCTGGTAAAGAAGAGATTTTATGAATCAGAGAGATATATATGTATATATATATATATATTTTTTAGGGCATGATGCAATCTCAGAGATCGGGTTGTGTAGTGAACAACCTTGAGGGCAGGTCCCGAAACCCAGCTGGGCCACTACGGTGGTGAATTACAAATGGTTTGCCCAGGAAAGGAAAACGATATTCTTTCTGGTTGATTTATTTGAATTATTTTTGGAAGTTTATATTTTATTGAATTTCTCATTTAATTATCTATTTGTTGATGGTTCCAGTTTATTTCTACATGTTTATCTGATTTTAAGAAATTTCTTTTAAAGTTAAATAATTTTCAAATATAGTCTTACTGAGCCTTTCGCTCACGTTTCTATTTGTTTTAAAATTTTAACCCTAGGTGGATATCAACATAGGATTCGAGAGGAGTCCGCTGACCAGACTTACGAACCGTAGAAGAATTTGGTAGATTAAATTACAATTCAAGGCATGTAGAGATTTTTAACTTTCTTTACTTTCGGACTATGATTGTATCATAATATTGTCAGTACTATATGTGTGTGCACAATATGTGGGCCAGTGGGACTCATACGCGTTCCACCCCATAATTAATTATTTTATTATTTTAATGTTCTTACTATTTGTTTAATTATAACGATAATTCATTTTATTTCTTTAACTTACTCTATTCAAATGATTTTTCAAATTATCACATTTTTACTTATAAATTTGATTTTAAAACCTTGTTTTTAACTAAATTTTTATCTATTTAACTTAATTAAACCACCACGTCACCTCCCGTACTCCGAGGCGTGACACTAATCATTGTAGTAAACTCTTGTGTAGAACTCACATTCATGAACATTGTAGAAAATTTCAGTTATTATAGGTCTCACAAATATCTTTATGACATATCTTTACGACACTCACTATCAGAATCAAGATCCAAACTAAAGTTTTCATATTCAAAGCAAAAACGTATAGAGGGTTGCTAGGTTATATTATTGCAAACCATAATCATGCATGGGGAGTACTGTTAGAAGTTAGAACCGTTGAGAATATTAATCAAATATTGTAGAATAATAAATTATATATATATATATATATATAGAGAGAGAGAGAGAGAGAGAGGGGGGACTAGACTTTGGTTGCCTTTTTTTATGGAAAACATGCTTCAGTGGGGAATCACAGGAAGTCATTGCATCATTAGTTACACATAATACATTCCATATCTTTAACCCAATAACAATAATTAATTAATAGAACAATAGGATTACTTCTTGTGGTCGGTATGAATATATCTACTTTTCTAGCCACCAACCTCATGCTTCTAATTATCACAATCACTACCCACAACATCAATATCTTTTTTTCCCTCTCAAAATTAGATTAATTATCCAGTTCTTGTGTAGGTACCAAAAAAGCAGCCTACCAATTTTTAGTTAGCCGCGGAAAAAATTAATTTTGATCGTATTTGACAGTTGAAAACGCGCACTATTGTTGGGTACCAGTTATCTATCTTCACAAAATATAGTAGCTTCATTGCACATACAATTAACTAGGCAATGCAACACATTGTTTCAAAAAAAATGATTACTTTTTTTTAGAGATAAATATATTGACTAAAAATGTCTTCTTATTTGAAGCATCAAGGAATTGAGCAATTGGAATCCATATTCAATGGTTATGATTGCAGTCTATTAATTTATTCAATTTTTTTTTCAAGGGAAAGCAAAATCCCAGAAATTATCATCGTTGGACCTACCCAATGAGAAAAGCTGGCACACTAGCTAGGCGGCGCATGAGGGAAAATAACATAAAAAAAGAGAAAAGGACCAAAAACAGAACAAAAAGAAGGCAACAAAAACTATCCAAAACACAGTGACGGTTGCAATCAATATTGAATTGATAGGAAGAAAAAGAAAAACAAATGAAAAAGAGAACAACCCAGAAAAGAGTAGGGGGGATTGTATTGCCTTATGGATGGAGATATCAATTAGAAGCAGTGCTGAAGCATATGGGCCGCCTGGTGACAAAACTAAGTTTCAATATCGCACAGGCTAAGGATGTTAACATGAAGAAGACTATTGGTGGGGTCTCCCACAAACCCAAGGGATATACATCGATGTTGTATGGTGGTGGTGGTCGTTTTATAGTTGGTGCCTGTCTGTGGTGTGTGGATATTGGACTTTGATGTTCAACAAAACGTGTAACTAAGAAGGAACAAAAAAAAATGGTTGTAACAAAATAGGTACCGTGGAATTCTCCTTTCATTTTAACAGATTTACGTGGTAGGACTTGAAAACATGTTTTCTCCATAGGGTTCTGTTTTTTTCAACAGTTAGATATGCAAAAATATATATATATATATATATATATATATATATATCAGTCTGTTTTATTTATTAACATAAAGTCATATCGTAGAAAGACCTTTCATTTTAGCCTACAGCTTTCAGAAATGCCTAAAGCAGTCTAGAGAGATAGTTTGGGCGGGGGGCGGGAGAGAGAGAGAGAGAGAGAGAGAGAGAGAGAGAGAGAGAGAGGGAGAGATAGAGGAAAAGAACAATATTTGATGTGGAAAGCACAATAAAATTTGGACATCAGACGTTGTCTCAACAAGGCCCCCTGGGGAAGGTTTTGTTTGGCTGTGAAAGGATAATTCACATGTTGTTATTGCTTTTTTTTGGGCCACTCATGAAAGAAGCTACGCCGTTCCTTCTAGAGACATGGAATTACAAACATTTGTTGAGAAGTTTTGGCAAAAAAACTGATGAGTTGTTCAAAACAAATAGAGAATTTAGGCAGTTTGCCACTTAATTATAACTAAAGCTTTAAGTTTAAAAATTGTAGTACATAAGAGCTTTACACCATGATAATTTTTTTACTTTAACTGCTCAAAACTTTACATTGTTTATACTTATAATTGATGAATTAAAATTAAAGCGTCAGTCGGTCATTAAATTTTAGCATTCAGTAATAGAACTTTCTGTTGACATGATTAATCCAATTGAAATAACAATGGAAAGCCGTTGTTTTTGACATTAAGTAAGAATGCCCATCAAACTAAAAGATATTTAAATGCCACTTGAAGTTTGTGAACTTTAGATACACATTTACAATTTTGATTGGGAAAGAAAGCCACAAATTTGTCAAAGCTCAAACTTTAGCTGAGCTATATATTAATGAATGTGGTCTGACGAAGGATATATATTTAAAGTGTTTTGGCAAAAAGTGGTCCAGATCACTTTCTCTCTTATATACTACGGTAAAAATAAAATAATCGCTATAGCATAAAACTCTCACATACTACAATAGAAATAGTTCTAACTAACAATTTTCGCTATTTTACCAAACATCCTAATAGTTATATGAAAGGTTTGAGTTGCTCGTTTATTACGCTTTAAATAGTCGATTAACGTGGATTTTGTTGCTCCATAAGTGGGCGTTTGAAAGGGTGATAGGAACTATTTTTATTATAGCATGCGAGAGTTTTATATTGTAGTAATTTTTTTTTATTATTACTTTAACATGTAAAAATTATTTACTATTTATAATTAAGTATGTGGCCATAAATTTTTGAAGTTGCGTGCTTAATGTTTGATGTTATTGACTTTTGGTTAATGGTTAACAGATTTATAAGGGTGAGATGACGCCTAAGAGGCAATTAATCATCTTGTCGTTTTCTGCTGAAAATAAGCAGCCAATACCCTAACAAAGCTTGTTATTGTATGTAGAATCATGGGTACGTTGTACCATGCCATGTTGGTTTGAGCACCTGCTCATACTTCAGCGTATTTCTAAGAAAGTTTCATGCTAATCTCTAATCAAAAGGCCTTCACGATTATTACCAAAAAACAGGAAAAAAAAACATAAAAGGTCCATAACCACAGGTTACTTGGTAGGGCGTTAAGAATATTTGTTTTTCTCGACAAGGTTTTTAGTATGAGAGGAGTCAAATTGTATAATTGGAACCGCATATTGTAGCATATGAAAGATTTGGACTGTTTACTATCGATATTATATAGTTAAAACCACAACTTAAAACATTTTGTTAGTCTTATTATTGTGGATAGGGTATATAGATTGCTTCGCAAATAATTCACATGTCACGTAAAAATATATTGTCTTTGTGTTTCTAACCTTTTTTTTCTTTAAAAAAAGGTATATTTCACAACCAACCAAGGATATTTTTCACTAACACAGTAAAATAATTTGCTCTAACTACTATAATATTAAACTTTATATATTACAGTATTTCAGTTTCTAAGTATATATGTAACGCCCCTAAGTGGGGGTTAACAGTTTTTATTAAATAAAATAGAAATTAGAAAATAAATACAAATCGTCAAAGTAATTTGCCTGGGACTTAAATAAAAACTCTTAAATTAAAATAAAAACATAATCAAATAAATAAACCACAGTTTAATGTAGCACCTTAAATTTTAATAATATACAACTGTCATCATCATCATTTCAACTCTCAACAAATCTTAATACAGTCACAGAAAATAACAATCGATGCTTACATTATCATGAAGATCATTCGTTGCATTCAAAGCAATCTCAACATAATATAGCTACATAGCTTCTCTAACTATTTTTCTTGTAGCCACCTCACACTTAGTGAATCCTGAAAAGATGAATATAACAGGGAATGAGCGACAACATGCTCAGTAGGGAAAACCATTACTCACCTTAAGGTTTTATTCTTACCACATTAAACCTGCATGGTTAGTTAGTTTTCATCATATTCCAGATTATGAGATTTATTATGATCATATTTCGTGGATACCATAGTTATTTATTACCAAGTTTCATACATATACATATATACAATATTCACATTCATCATTATTCCTAGGTATCCACATTACATAAAGTATTACTCAACTTCTCGAAACCCAAATGGGCGTGCTTGGCCACCCTCCAAACATTCCGAGGGTATTCCGGTGAGGGGACATCAAGCCCCAAATCCTCACCAAGTCGATTCCTGTACAGTGCGTTCTGGGACTTTCGACCCAAGGAAGCGTCATCACCTTCCCCCTATTTTACCTTTTAGGGTATTCGTGCCCAAGGACGTAACCGCCGCCCTCTTCACGTTTCACCATTTTCTCAATATTTAATCATCATTGAAAGAGTCAATCTTCCTAACCATGCTTCTCAATTTATAACAACATATGTTAATTCATTATGTTCCTCGCTAATCAATACAAGGCGAGTTCATTTCATAGTTTCATATGTGATTCTCATATAATAGCAGTTCAACATAGATACATATATCTTGTGGTAAAACAATCAATTTAAATTCCATAAAAACCTCACAAAAGATGAGTAATCAAATCCCTACCTTTCAAGCTTCTCAACAATCTTTAACCTCCGAATTTAATTAACGTAAGCCCCACACACCCTTGATCCTAAGGTGTGCATAAGGACAATTAAAACTAAAGCACAACATGGAACCACATCCATAAATGAATTAAGTGTAAATCTATATATTTCAGTCTCTAATAAGATTTATAAATCACTTAGGATGATTTACTTAAGGTAGACGGGGGGTACACTGCCACTAGTAGATTTTCTAGTTTCCAACCCGAGAATTAAAAAATTCATAGAAAATAAAATATAACTCCGATTTAGGCTCATTATAGCTCGCTGGAAAGCTTAGGATGTCTACTTTTAAAATATGTAAACCAATTTACAAAATTTATTTTTATCTAATCCCAGAATTTCAAGAAAGGCTACTGCCCATAGAGATAATACAAGGTTTATAGAATGTTAAGTTTTTCTTAAACCTAAAGCATATTATTCTTATTCAAAATCTCAAAACCATTTCAAAATAGGCAGTATGCATTATATAATCATAATAAACATATTCTCATGAGTTTTATACCAAAATCATCATCAAATCATATCTTTAGCCTTTCTTACAAATAATGATAAAAACATGCTTAAGTTTGTTCTTCAAGCTCAAAACTTTAAAACTTAACCATAGAGCTATGGAAACTAG
>CAMOHE010049931.1:0-30953 GCA_946598075.1 Artocarpus hirsutus | reverse complement strand
CATGCATCCACTAGCTAGTAGCTTCCTTACTTTCATGGCGGATAAGAACATGCTGGGTTTCTTCCTAGACTCTCCCACGTACACGAACTTCTGTTCACCTTCTGGATGGAAGATCACTTTTCGTTTGCGGCATTCAATGGAAGCATTGTACTTGCTTAGAAAATCCATCCTGAGAATCATGTCATAATCATACATGTCGATCACAATAAGGTTGACGAAGAGTTCCCTATCAGAAATCCATAGGGGTACTGTACGCAAACAGTGCGTAGATATCATCACTTCCCCGAAGGGTAGTGTTGTAGTGAATCCCTGTCTCATAGACTCTAAGTGAACCCATAACTTCTTAGCATAAGATGAGGATACAAAAGAATGAGTGGCACCTGTATGAAAGAGAACATATGCATTATTACATAAGCTTGTTATCTGACCTGTGACCACATTTGAAGCTTCAACAGCCACCTGTTCTTTTGTCATGGCATAGATGTGGGCATTCGTAGGTAGGGCTTCAAGTCTTCCTTGACTAATTAGTGGCCTTCAAGGGAAGCTTGCATCTGATGAAGTTGGGCTTGAGGAACTCTCTGTGGAGCTTGAGCTTGAGCATTCATCTGTCTGGGGCAGTTCCTGACAAAGTGACCTTCTTATCCACAGATAAAACACCGATTAGACCCCATACGACAATCTCCAGGATGATTCTTTCCACATCTTGCACATGTTTGAAACTGCCTGTTGTTGTTGTTGTGCTGGCCGCCATTAAACCTCTTATTACCTTGGCCCTGATGGTTCTGAGGGTAGCTCTTCCTCTTATTATTATTCTTCTAGTTCTGACGGTTGTGGTTGTTGCTGTTATTCCAGTATGGAGGGCGGTTCTGGTTGCTTGCATGGTTTGCCTGCTGACTTGGCTGAGGCTGCTTTCTTCTCAACTTCGACAAGTGGAACTCAGCACGTTGCGCTCTCGTAACAACCTGTTCCTGGTTTCTGGGAGGACTTGCACCATCAACAATAGCAGCAATCTCCGGCCTAAGGACCCTAATCAACCTTCGGACCCCTTTCACTTTCGTCGCTAACCATCCCTGGGCATAGGCGAGCTAGTTGATCAAACTTGGCTACCACTTCTGTAACTGACATATCTCCCTGGCGTAGATTCTCAAACTCGTCATAGTGCTTCCTGGTAATATTCATGTGGAAGAACTTCGTGTTGAACTCGTGAACAAAATTGGCCCATGACATTTCTTCGACGTTCCTGCTCTGTTCAATGCCATCCCACCAAATCCGGGCCTCCATGGTAAGGCAGTACGATGCACAAAGTACCTTCTCGTTGTCTGTGAAGCCCATGAGTCTCAGAGTAGCTTCAATAGTCTTTAACCATCCTTGTGCGACAAGTGGATCCTTGGAACCCTCGAAGTCCGCTGGCTTAACTCTCTTCCATCTTACTAGCAAAGGTTCCTGATATACCGCTCTAGGTTCAGCAGCAGGAGCCTGGACTTCATTGAGTTGTGGCTGGGGAGGAGGAGGAGGAGGCACATCATTGCCTCGTTGTTCGCCATTGCAGCCATTAGCCCTTAGTTCAACAATCTCCCTTCTTTGCTCCTTTAGCTGTCTTTGCAGCTCATCAATCATTGTCATTAATCTTTCATTGGTCTGGGTGCGGGTTTGCATCCTTCTGGGGCCGTCCATAGTTGATTTCCTAAAAGTCTTAGGAATTTTAGGAACATCCTTCTAACTTATGAGACAGGTTTTAGGTTTCACTACTAAGGCATTAATCATAAACATCTAAACCTTATACTTATCATTTTACTTGCATCTTATCATTAAACATTAAAACATACTTACTTGGAGGACTTGGACTGACGTGTGGAGATATGGATTGCAAATGGAAATCCTCTCTGATACCAAAGCCTGTAATGTCCCCTTTTCGGACGTCACAGATGTCGTTACATTCATTCATTAAACCATTAATTGTAGCAAAACTATTATAAATTATAACTTATATTTATAATCGTAGTTTGGAAAAGCATTCCCAGGATCCGTATATACATATATATATATTTGTATTTTATACAAATTACAAAAAAATTTAAAATTTCTTAATTATAACAATTCGCTTTTCCACAAACATGCTGTAAATAGTTTGCTAATATTATTGAAAATTAATTTAACCTTTGAAAACAAAAATAAAATTCCTTGAACGCATTTTGGCAGAAACATAGATAACATATATACCTATCACCATGATTTTTCTTTAGTCATAAAAATCTCATTTAGTATTTTAAACAAGTCACATAACATTCAACATGCAACCTGCCAGCAATAGTTAGGCAGTGAACACTTTTTATCTCAGGTCCAATTTTCACATTTTTATATCATAGAAAAATCCACAAAAATTATTACATGTTATATACACACAGAACTATAACATATTCAAAAATCACCCTTAAATAAATTCTTGACACCTCAAACCATGCATTGGAAGGTAGAGACCAAAACTACACTCTATGTGCAAAACAGTGAGTTACATGTAATTATTATTTCCCAATAATTAAAATAAAATTATAATGACCCTAAATTTCACATGATCACATATTAACATATAAATACAATGGTACAAAAATTCTCATCACTATATAGCATCATGTATTTATATAAAAACATCACATAACAAAAAGCTCACAATTTTATAGTTTAAGCAGTCACATAACCTAGGCTTATTAAAAATTCTGTAACACATGATATACTCATCAAATTATTACCAAACTTTCCAGTCCAAAATTTAATATATTAATAAACATGTCCACCAAATTTCGTGCAAAACAACATTCATTTGCATTAAGAACAATAGCCATACATATGTGCAACATAAACAGTAAGTAACAATTTACTGTGAGTAGTGGAGAGAAGAAAATTCATAACTTTTTATGAAAAATTTGAATTAACGTGAAACTTGGAGAAGTATCTTATAACACATGCATAATTAACATACTAAAAATTCAGAGCAAAACAAAATTCATAGAGAAAGATATGGCAGTCACATTATAGGAGAAAAATATGCTTAAAAATTACCGAAATTGAATTCATACCTTAGAACGATTTCTTCTTAAAACTCCTTGAATTATCTCCAAAGAAATTTTGATATTTTAACAAAGGATTGCAGGGGAAATTTGAGAGGAAGAAGAAGAAAGAAATGTGATTGGAAGAGAGAGAATGAGAGAGAAATCGAAAGAGAGAGAGAGAGAGAGAAAGCATTTGTGTGAAATGAAAGTGGCGTAAAAGGAATGAGAGACATTTCAGAATTTTCTAACAAAAATATGGGCTCAAATGTGTGGAAAGTGGGAAGCAAAAAGGGAAGGTCATCAATTTTGTAACGATTACCATATTCTGCCTTTGTAATTCGGGAAAACTTATCCATTAATTCAAATTAATCGAAAGTCAATTGCTTCATTACCAAAATTAAACAAATCATCCCATAATTATGTTATTTATTCAAAATAAATTATCCTTATCACAAATTCAACCATTTCACAATTTTTGTGAAATTTTTGCTGACTGCTTGTCAGCTGTCATCGGCCTACCGATCTCTATCTTCGGCCTGTCAATCTCTGAAGTCCGGCCTACCGATGATATCTCATCAGCTTGCCGTTCGAAGAGGATCATTTCGGCCTACCGAACTAAATGGTCAGGCCTGCCGATCTGCCCTTAAATACAAAAATCATTCATAACATTAAATTATCAATAAAATATGATTAAACATATAACATTAATGACATGAACATTTGAGCACATCAATTCCACGTAAGCGTCACCTGCCATAACACTTAGAAAGAAATGGTTAGCACCATTATATCATATATCATAACACAAATCATAAATATAACATTTAACGTCGTCATTTTCATAACGTAATCCGTTATATAAAATTAGGCTGGCGTTACAGGTTGCCTATTGCCTAGATCTTCTGCTTGAACTTTTGTATGTCCACGACGTATTCCACGTGTCGATGCTTCAAAAGTGTCCGTCTGAGTAGAACAAGATAGTCTCATTTCATGACATGCAGAGCTAAGAAAACACGACATACAAGGAGGTGCCAATTCAGATTATCGATCGTAAAGTGATCAACTTATGACATCGCAATATACCATCAGTGAAGGTCGTGTGGCAGCATCACAGGGTTGATGAGGCCACCTGGGAGTTAGAATCGACTATGCGGGAATTGTATCCACATTTGTTTTGTTTTTGAAATGGTTTGAAAATTTTGAGGGCAAAATTTCTTTTAGGGGAGGAGAGCTGTAACGCCCCAAAATTAATTAAATGTTATCAGTGTTTAAAATAGTGGAATAGTGTACCATAATGAATGCGTTAAACCTAATTTGATTATTTTATAAAATTTCTAAATTAATGTTATTTTTTATTATTTTAATGACTGTTAATTACTCTTAATTATTTTTATTTGTATTTTGAATTTTGAAACAAAACAATTTAACAAATGCCAAAAATGCCCCATTTTGCAAAACTATGGGCGGCACATAGTTTTTGCACAATAAAATCACCCATTTCTCTCTATTTATACCCTCTCTCTCTCTTTCTCTCCTCACTCTCTCGTTCACTCTCATTCTTTCTCTTCATCTCTCTCGTCTCTCACTCCCCACTATCTCTCTCTTTCTCTCTCTCATCCTCTCAAAATTTTGATCCAAAAATTGAACCCAAGCTTCAGTATTCAGGGATTGGAAGCTCGGGAATGCGTTTGGCCGATTAAAAACATGATTTAAAGCTTCGATTCAAGGTTAGTTTTTAAATTTTAAAACTTTTCTAAATTTTTCAATTTTCTTTGTATTTTGAAATCTAAGTTCATTTAAGCAAAGAAAACCTTTAATCTAAGTTAGAGGAACTTAAAATAACTAGAATCTAAGCTTAGTTCGAAGAAAAACGTATCTAAATCAAGATTTTTTATTTTTCTCTATTTTTGGATTTACTCAAAATTTTTTTACAAATCTTGTTTAAATTAGTCCAAAAGTATTTTATAACGTTTTTCTATCATCTATAGATGTTTTCTATGCCTGGGAACTGAGAAATCAGGTTGAAATTGAGAATTGTAGCTCAGGAGGTTGAGACTCAAGTTTTGGAAAATTCCAAAATTTTCTAGTTTGATAGGCCGGATTCATGAGCTAGGTAGGCCAGATTTGTACGACTAGCAGGCCAAACCTGAAAAAGTTTGGCCAATCGAACCTGATTTTTCGATAGCTAAACTATACAGTTCAGCAAGCCGAACCAGAGGGACCGGCAAGCCCATCGGACATAGTGAAATTTTGTCATTTTTCACTCGTTTTCACCGTTTCGAACTCTGATTGAGATTTTAACGTTACAATATAATTTTATAGACTTAAATGGCACACTAGGACACCATGAGATAATTTAGTAACATAGGATATCTTAAGCTAGATACTGATAGACTCAGTTTTTATATTTAAGGTTGTTCATGGTTCTACGAAGCTAATATATAGCATACCAGAATTGTGGTGTGGGACACCAGCACGAGTATTGAAGTAGGACTTCTATCTCTTCCTTAGTAGCCTAGTTTTAAAATGATTTTGGCCTCAAAAAGATTTTTATTAAAAAAATTTTCAACGATTGAATGAAAAGGATTTTCATTGAGTATTTTCTTAAACATTAGATTGAGGAGATTTTCATAACAAACATTATAATGAATGTAAATGATAATACTTGGTAAAAAGAGATTGTTGAGAACTAATAGAAATATATAGACAGGCATGATACCTTATCAGAAATTGGTTCGTGTAGCATGCGACATTGGGTGCAGGTCCTGAAACCCAGCTGGGCGACTACGGTGGTATTATATTTATGGTTTGCCCAAGAAAGATTAAAGGTACTTCTGGACAAACTATTTTAATGAGACTTATTTGAAAGAATTTATTTATTAAACTTTGTTTTCGAATTATTTCTTTGAAAGGTAAATTTGTATTTAAATTATTTATCTTTTTTAAAGCATAATCCTACTGAGCCTTTCGTTCACTTTTTATTTGTTTTTAAAACTTTTCTCTCTAGGTAGAATTCAGCTTAGAATTGACGGAGAGTCCACCGATCGAACTCGTGAGCAGTAGAGGAACCAGTGTAGGTTATTAGAATTATAAAAATCAAGGCATGTATAACTTTAACTTCCTCTTTTTATTTTGGACTTAGTTGTAATTTAATTATTGTCGATACTATGTATGTGTATAAGTTGTGGGTCGGTGGGACCCAACTTGTATTTCTTTTCTTTCTTTATTATTATCTTCTTATTGTTTACTTTGTTACTCCTAATTGTTAATTATTATAAATATTTGTTTAAAAAGGCTTTTAAATTTTCACTAATTCTTAATTAATCAAATTCTTTAACTTGTGTTTAAATTAAATTTCTTTTTAAGTAGCTTAATTAAATCGCCACGTCGCCTCCCGTACTCTAGAGCGTGACAATGCAATATAGATGATCATGTCTTCCACACCGCATTATCTTACCGCCATGTTCCTCGTACAACTATGACAATAGATGGAGCACTTTCAAAATCCTCAAAGATTTGCTTCTTTGTAATTAACTTTTTTTTTTTTTTTTGCATTTAAGTATTTTCTTTGTTAGATGGATTTTGTAGAGACACTTTGTTATGGTTTTAGAAATATATGTGTTATATTTATATTGATGATGATTATATACCACGAGGATCCATAATATATATCTCTGAAAATTATCATTTGTGTTGTCTTGACGAAATATGTGTTATGAATAATATGTCGAAGAGAATGGTATTTGAACAAGGAAATAAATTATGGTTTAAAATGATTTTTTAAGAAATTTAATGATGGTTTTTATGAAATTGATGTTAAAAGTGACATATTTGACAACGATTTTTTTTTTTTTTTTCCGGAAAAAGTCGCCTAATGTGGTTTTTCTTTACTTGCATGCTATTTAACGTATATATTAGATGAAATTTAAAAATTGTCGTCGTATGTTTTTGATATACAACATTGATGGATTTGACGATAATTTTTAATTGCTGTCGTATATTTTGATGAAGGTTGTATATACTTTTATACTAATGAATACAAATACATTTGTTGCGATCTTAATGTTTGGTTCATGTGGAGTTCTTTTCTTTTCTTTTCTTTTTTCAAGTAAACCAATTCATTTATGCAACTTGAGACCTTTTGCAATTAAACCAAACAACCCCACAAAATACAAATAGTAAATAAATGCACCAATTCATTTACGTAACTTGAAACATTTTGTTTTTTTAAACACGGAGAGTACAGACAATTTCTTTTCATAATTAATGACCAAGTCTTTGCAAAGATTGTTGTCTTCCATCAATTCGTACTATGACCCTTAAAACACAATTTCCTCTTCTTTTTGAGTGAGTGTATAATTAACAATTTTCTCTTCAAAATTGTCACAATAATGATATGGAATCTCTTTAACCTTTTATGGTCCTAGTTGAAGAGAGCGAGGTATTACTCTCTTTCTTGTTGTTGCATTGTTTTATTGATTTGATAGGTATGAATGCTCCATTTGCTTCCTCAATTTGATCCACCCAAAAACATATTGCAATTCTAGGTTTAAAAGAAAAATAATCACAATAGAATTAGATAGTATTTGGCTAAAGGTGATGTGAACCACAAACTCAATTATGAACAGTGTAAAACTTTCACATGCTACAGTTAAAAAAAGTTGTTACAGTGTAAAGTTCTCACATGCTATAATAAAAACGGTTATAACCAATAGTTCTCACTACTAACTAAACACCCTATTAGATTTTTAAGATTTTCATAAACTCCAGGATTGGCTCATGTTATTATATAAATAAATCAATCATAAACAATTAATCATATCTATTCGGCAATAATTATTTACGAACGCTATACAAATTCACAATCTTTTGATCTTCCGTGCTATGGCTCCTCTACTTTAAATCAACTAGTTTGTAAGCACTGGTGAGTCATCTTTGCATCAATTCACCTTGGTTATGATTTTCTTATCTCTAAAGGTGAAAAAGCAAGAACCTTGATGATAGAGATAAAAACGAATCTACATCAAAAGAGGCCCTCAAAGGCTTATTTATATTGCTAAGTATGATAGAGTAATTTTCATCTCTTTTGCCCCTACAGAGTTGGTGCATGCCACTCCTTATGCGGGCTGCGCATGCATAGCAGACTCCCTGTCACGTGTCAGCCTTCTATTCTAAAATGTATGCTCTCTAATTATAGTCCAAAATTATAGAGCCAGAATTTAGTTTGGGAATTAAAACTGATATATATATATATATATATTTGGTATTTAAAATAATTATAATACAATTCTTGTAATTATTTATTTCAATAATTAAAATATAATTATTGCATAATATTCATTTTAACTATGAAAATACTGCTCTTCGGGTAACTAATACTTAATATTCTCACATAAATAAAATATGACATAAAGATATCAATGTTACATGGAATTATGCTACTGAACCTATCCAACTTTATTAGTAGGCACCCATCTAGTCTAGACTATCTGACTGGCCATTTTCTATACAATCCCTGGAAGACCTTAATAAGTCAAGAAGCCACAGAATATATAGACATAGCATGGGACCTAATGAACCTACATAATCGAAGATCCAATAATTAGTATTTAATTCAATTGAGCTCTTAATTAATTTAATAAAATTACTAACTTTGATTTGAGTCATGATCAAAACTTAAAGTTATATTTTAAGATTATGAGAATATATTTATGAGAAGTTAATCATCAGAAAATAGCTTTTGTCCATTGATATAATCAATTGCTATAGAACGTGACTCTCCACTATGAACATCTATTATTAGAGTTAGGTAATAATTTTGTTGAACTTCTGCACTTACATCTGTATAAACGAGTTTCATTAATACTTTAATGGGTGAAAAAAATCTATCATGATGAAAACATGAATAAGAATTTGAGTAACCAAAATCAGAACACTCTTATTGTGACACCTGACTTCTCAAGTCATCAATTCCATGACTTATTAAAACTTAGATATACTTAATTTTGTAATGATTTGAATTACCAAAATTTTAAAGATTTTTTTTTTACTATTACACTCATAAAAACTTTTGTGACATAATAATGTTGTCAAAATAAAATCTAATTGTTTCCTTAATACAATACAACACATACTTACTATGGAATTGAGAACATATCATCATCATATGGTACAAAACATACAATCGTATATTAGTTAGGATGTAGCACGTTACTTCAACAAACACAACACTAAATAACGTTAGTCTAATGGAGTAGTCATAATTAACGCAAGTAATAGCAGAGTATACTATCTTAGAGTTTCCAAAAAAAAAAAAAAAAGGTTTTCATAAAACACAAAAAGCAAATGACATTGTGGTGGTATGTAGGGTGAATATTGGGTGGGTTTGGTGGGTTTAAAGATTTTTCAATTTACCTAATTAAAGTTTAGATGTAAAGTTCTAACATTATCCCCAAAGTTATAACCAACATAATGATAAAACTTTGCAAAATGAGATCAAATATATAAGTCATAAACTAATAAACAAACAACAATAAAAACTGATAAAACAAATATTTTTTTTAGTCAATAAACAACAACCACAATCAACATGTTGCACAGTTACCAAACTCTAGATCCAAGCATCTTCACTCAAACATCCTCAACCAGCATAAAGATAAAAGTTTGCAAAACAAGGTCAAATGCATAAGCCATAAACTAATAAACAAACCGAAATAAAAACTAATAAAAACAAATATCTTTTTAGTTAATAAATATCAAGCACAACCAACATATTGTACAATTACCAAACTTCAGCTGCAAGCATTTCTACTCAAACATCCTCTATATTCGAGAGAGAGAGAGAGGATTTTTTCTTTTTTTTTCTTTTTTTCTTTTTTTTTTTTTTTTTTTTGTTTGAAGTGAAAAAAGATAGAGATAGGGTTGTGACTTGTGGACAACTGGTCAAAAGCAAGTCTTTCTTTTAAGGGATTGTATATTGTATACTAGAAACTAGAAAGAAGTTTGAAACCAAAAAAGTCTGTATAAACTACAAAGGTTTTTTTATGCATATAAGATTATATTAAAATAACAATATATATACATAATAAATATTATATATATATATATATATATATTACATTAGATGGGTTCAGATTATCTCAGATTATTAAAAAAAAAAAAAAACTCAATCCAAATCCGTCCAATGAAAAATTGGATGGATGGGTTAGCGCAAATTCTTATTTGGAGTCATCATGTTCAGATTATCTTAGATTTTATTAGGTTGGTTATATAGGATTCATTGGATTATCGAATTTTTTGTTTACCCCTAAGGGTATCCACTCTCTGAACTTAACCAGTCCGTGCAATTCAAAGCTAAAGAGCTGGCTTCTTACTAGGTTTCCCTATAGCATGAACACACATTGTGAGCTTACACTTAGCAAGAGACACTGGATCTTATAAAATGAAATGAATAATTAACTCATGGACAATAATGCTTAAAGCAATTATATTTATAGTGTTTTATGGGCCCAGCACCGTGTTGATGCACACAACCAATGGGAAGTTAGGGGAGCAACCTTCCAGCATTGCCCGGGGTCTTAACTTTTGTGTCAATGAAAATTCTACCTGATGGAGGTCGGTAGAACACTTAATTAATTAATAGTTATATTTACCATGTTACCTATTAAGTGAGCATACATATATGTCTATGTCACAAAATAAATAATTATAATTCATTGGAATAGTGTTTATGACATTAATCAATCGTCAAACATGTCCAAGCATACAATTTATAGATGTAGTCAAACATTTTCCAAAACAATCGTTCCATAATGTGGATGAGGTTTATACTTACTCAGAGTCTACAATTGCAGCGTAGTCCAAAAGTTTCTTCATTAGGTTATCAGCCTAGTGTCCTGATTTAAATTTGACAGCTGATCATTAGGATCATTCCTTGTAGGTTGCGAAACCCAGATTTATTTTAATATCCTTAATAATTAACTAGAATTAATTTGATTATTACTTAATTATTAATTAGTTAATTAATTCTTTAATCAGTTCATGAACCTTGACTAATTATTAGATGGTGTCCCGACTATTTCTAGTCATTATTAATAATTAATTTTTTAATTCATCTTAGCTGGAGTCCTGACTATTTCTAGTCATTAATTACTAATTTTTTAATTTATAATTAATTATTTTTCACTATATAATCATAACCATAAATTAAAACTTACTAGGATTTTAGAGGCAATCTGTTGTATATACTTTGTTTGCCATCCGGGTTATCTTAGGTAACCTTGGCCCATATATTTAAGTTAGCAGAGTTTTATTCAAGGGTTTAGGTTTTTTTGATGTGTGATTTATACAAGTGTCTAATTATAAGACCTTGAATGTAAAACTGTCTACAAACTATTTGAACCACAAAACTGTCCACTGTATTACTTGTAAAGACCATTATAGCCTTAAATAATGAAACAATTAAAAATGGTAATAAATAATTACATTACACAAATTGCAATAAGAAATAATCGACCTGTATAGTTTCCTCTATTTAAAATAAAAGTCAAAACAACATTATTATGAATAATTAAAAAAAACTAACGCTTCAAAAAAAATTATTATGGGAGAAAAAAGGGTAACGTTTGTGTGGTGAATGTTTCATTAATTTGTATGGCAAACGTTTTATTAATTTGTCGCCCTATAGTTGTAAATGACTAAACCCAAACTTTCTCCATTTCTTTCCCATCAATTAAAGTTAAGGGGAAAAATGAAGCAATTAATTTGATAAGAATGAAAAAAGAAGAAGAAGCCCAAAAAGAAGGCTAACGTTGGGCACAACAAACCATCTTCCAAGAAGCAAGGCAAGCCTAAGGGCAAATGCCAAGGGACACTGGAACAAAGGTTGCCCTAAGACGAAATCAAGCTTAGATAATTTCTATGTCCATGAATGTTTAGTGGTAGAATCTACTAATTCCTAGATTGTAAACTCAGGGGGCCAATAACCATGTTTGTAATTCTTTGCGTTGGTTTTAAGAGACTAGGGCATTAAGTGAAGGACAATTCATCTTGAAGATGGGAGCCGATAAGGTGGTGTCAGCTACAATTATAGGAGGCCATTTTATCATTTGATAATGGAAGGACTTTGTGTTTGAAAAATTTTTATGTTCCTAATATTAGAAGAAATTTAATTTCTATTGGATGTTTGTATGAACATGGATACAATGTTAATTTTATTCCTTATTAACTATTTGAAAAAGCAAAGCTTTTATTTGCTCTAAAACATTGAAAGATAATTTATACATAATGACATTGAGCAAGTTCATGATAACCTTATGTCTAACAAACAAAAGGTTTCTTCAACTAACAAAATGCTTTTTTTGGCATTTAAAGCTAGGTCATATTAACCAAAATAGGATACAAAGAATGGTCAAACATAGATTAATTGATTCATTACATTTTGAACCATTGCCATTTTGTGAATTTTGTTTGGAAGGTAAGATAACTAAACAACATTTTCCTTCGAAGGGTAACCGAGCCTCTGAAACATTAGAGTTAGTATATACTAATGTAAGTGGTCTAATAAATATTCAAGCATGAGGAGGATATGAATATTTCATTACTTTCACGAATGATTATTCATGATATTGTTATGTATACCTAATGCGACACAAGTCTGAAGCCTTTGGAGAGTATCGGGCTAAAGTCGAGAAACAATTAGGAAAACATATAAAAACAACTTTGATCTGATTGAGGTAGAGAATATCTCCTTGGAGCATTTAAGGATCTGATCGAGGTAGAGAATATCTCCTTGGAGCATTTAAGGACTACTTTTTAGAAAATGGTATTTTATCTTAATTATCTACACCTAGGTGTCCCTAGCAAAATGGTATAGCAAAAAGGAAAAACCCAACATTGTTGGATATGGTTAAATCGATGCTTAGCTATTCGACCCTACCAACCTACTTTTGGGGTTTAGCTTTAGAAAGAGCGGCATATCTATTGAACTTGTTACCATCCAAGTCAATCCCTAAGACATCTCTAGAATTATAGTGTAACGCCATTTTACAGACGTTACAATAATCATTACTTTTACCATTATTATCATAAGTTAGAGATAAACAATTCAAACAAAATACTTTTACTTAACAGATATCCTAGGAAAAACATGCATAATTTTTTTTTTAAACAACTTACCAAATTTGCTTCTCTTGTCTCGATTAGCCTAACGAACACCTATAGTATTCGGCTAATCGATCACCTGTAGAAACGGTTGGTTTACAATACAATCATTTACTAAATAATAGATAGACAAAACTTCAAACAATGTTTAAGTCTCTTGAGATTATATATCCAAATATTTTAACCATATCAAAATAAAGAAACATGGCATAGTCCTCAAGAAACTAGAATTAAAGAAATATTAAACAATGTCAAAAGTCTATAGGAAAATAAATCAAGTCTTGAATCAACATAAGTGCATAAAAATAAATTCAATAACAAAATCATTGTTCAAGTAATTAATTTTTTTTTTGGCGTGATTCCATTTCCAATCTAACACTCCTAGTGCACATGTCCGCCTCCATCCTCCACCTATTCCATATGCCTTTTACCTTTGTCTGCAACATGATATAAAAACTAAGTAAGCATAAGCTTAGTAAGTACACTTTTCTATCTCATAACATAAAATATTTCATGAACACCTTTATGAAACATCATAATCATAATCATCATTAACATAATAGTGCACTTGACACGGTTTCATATAGAACATATCTTTTATTATCATTATCTATGTTAAAAACTTCATTTATTTTATCTTTCAGGGCCTAAGTGTTGCATCATAAACATCATCATCGTGAGCACGCCGTCATGAGAGGAGAGGGGTAGCTAATCCCAAACCAAACATGACAAGTCCAACCTTTGGGAGATTATAAACATAAACATAAACATAGAGTGTGCAACACTTAATTAAGTGATACATATAAATAGATATATTTTTAATATACCTCATCATTGAAACATTCGTTAAACTTTCTTGTTGCAACAAGAGTTTTCATGAGAAAACAACATGTAAAAATAAACTTAAAAATTATGATAAAACATGTCTTCAAAACTTTTTCGTAAACTTTTATCATGTTGCAAGTGAGAATGTACTTACTTGACTTGCTTACTTAAACCTCATCTTAGATGACGTTGCCACGATCTCGATGTGCTCACTTCTTGGTGTGTTCATGTCATACATCCATATACAAATAAAAATAAATTTCAACATTACACCAAATTAGTTAAACCTAGTGGCATTAGAAACTAGACTTAGAAACAAAGAATTTGCTATATGACATGCATATTTTGACAATAATTTACATGAACAAAAAGTCCTCGAAATTCAATCTAAATTTTGGGTCCATGTAAAACTGTATAGCTTTCAAGGTCAATTTTAAAAAATCATAACTATTTAAATAAAACTCCGATTTAAGCGATTCAAAAACCAAAAGAAAGCTTAAGGGTCTAATATTTGAGAAAAATATAAGAAAAATATAAACAGAGCAATACAGAATTGAAAATTACTGAAACATGACAGCTATTAGATATTTGTATGAAAAGTAGGCTTAAGGAATCAAAAAAATTCAAATCCAATTTATAACCCAATAAAACCTCAATTAAAATTGTAAACACATAATTAACATGATACTAATTAATAATAAAATATATCCATAAAGATCTATATAACAAAATATGAAAATATATTATATCTCCAATCTAGGGTTTAATGAGAAGTTAATCAAAACAACCAAATCATCCACTCTTTTCAATCACCAATTGACATAAAATACATACAATAAAAGAATCCATATGATGATAGTAATAATTCTAAGACTAACACAATACACTAAAACATCAAATAATATACATCAATCATAAGAATTCAAAACCATGAAAACTTTAAAACATACCTTTAATTTTTATGTTTTCATCAACAAAGACGAATGCATGCATACAAAATCTCTAAAAATAATTCCTTCTACTTTAGCTTGAAAGAAAAGAAGAGTGATGAATACTTTGAGAAAGAAAATCTTGAAGAAAACAAAATTCTAAACTAATGACATGTGAGGTTAGGTTTAAGGAAGAAAAGAGAGCATAAAAGCATGGAGGAATATGAGAAAGATGGAGACAAGAAAAAGGGATAGGAATAATATGTGTGCTTGAAGCCATATATTTATAGGGGCAAGAAACCCTAGTCCTAGTCTAATTAGGTTTCCCTTTTTTAAATAAGTGTAATCCTAATGTAATTAGATTTCTTTTTTTTTTCCTTTTTTTCTTCTTTTTTTTTCTTTTTCTTTTTTTTTTTTTGGCACAGTTGCTGCTTGTTTTTTAACATAAACGTATATACTTATATAATATAATATAATATAAACATATTATAATATAAATACTAATATTAACATACGTTTATGTATATTGTAATATAATATATTATAATATTATATAATATAATAATGTAATATCATATAATTGTAATAAAAAATTATTAATACACAACAATAATATTTATTTTATGACCCAAAAATAATATTACACATGTAATTATCATGACATCATTAATATTATAAAAATAAAAAAATATGTAACAACATTCATGTCATCATCAAGAATTTAAATTTAAGGCATACATAACTCTAGAGCATTATAAAGATTATAAATTTAGGGCAAGTTAAAAACTCTTTTAAAAAAAACCGTTAAACTTATCATCATTTTTTACATGAACACCTATAGCACATCAATTCTACGTGACCATCACTCGTTATCATACTCAAAATAAAATAGTCAATAACATTATATCATAAAGAAATTATTTAACGTTATTATATATCTATCATTAACCGTTTCATGAAAAATGATGGGTGTTACATATAGAATAGTCATAAACCTAGTCTGAGACGCATATGCATTTGGTGTCTTTTAGCACATGGGCATAAAGGGAAGACAAACAAAATGGAACCACGTTTTGAAATATGTGTTTTTGTGGACTATTATAAAGCAACTAGGGGTGGTTTATTTTATAGTCCTACAAAGAAGAAAGTATTTTAGCAACACATACAACTTACTCAAAAGAGGGCTATAAGAAGGACTGTAAACATCAAGGCAAGATAGTTCTTGAAGAATGATCTCAAAATACTTTAAGTCCATAGATTCTTCAAGACCTGAAACAAATTAATAATTTGGGTGGTGAAAATATCAATAAGAAAATAGAAAGGTCCAACCCTAATCTTCAGCCAGTATTAGAGCCTCGTTGTAGTAGGAAAGTATCTAAAGCTCCTAATTGATATTTAGGTTACCTAGGTGAAGCCTTTTAGGCTATTTCATTGAGAGTGAACTAGCTCCCACTAGTTACAACGAAGCAAAGAATGATATAGATGCTAAGGAATGGCAGTAATGTAGCGCCCCCTTTTTAAGGACGTTACAGATGTCATTATTTTCATTTCGTAATACATTTATTTATTGGATAAACTATTTAATTAAAAAGATAAATTGAGAACATAAGTTAGAAAACATATGCAGGATCCATGCATATTTTTATTTTTATTATTATTATTATTATATATTTTTAAATAACTTAATCATTATATAATAATTTAATCCATTTTTTTAAAAAAATTACTTGATTATAAACATCCTTTAAACATTAATAAAATTTACATACATACTTCAGTAGGTTGAACTCGATCGGCAGTCCTAACAATTAAAATAAAATTTGTTTAAATACAGTTTTAATACGGAAGAAAATTATAAAATAATAAAAGTCAATCAAATAAACATTCTCAAAATTATAAAACTTAATTTAAATCCTTAAAATTCAAAATTTATAAACATAGTTTATTTCATAAAAATTTCTTTTCTTTCTTGGCGTCTTCCATTTGGAATTTATCTTGCTTAGCTTACACGTTCGTCTCAGTCCTCCACCTATTCCATGACTCTTTTACCTTTATCTGCAACATGATATAAACTTGAATAAGCTAATGCTTAGTAAGTACATTGTAATTCTCACAACTTAAAAACATTTCACGAACATCATCAACTTCATCATTATCATCATCACAATAGTGCACTAGGAACATTTTCATAGGAACATATCTTTCGTTACATCAACCATATTAAAACTTATTCGTTTTATCTTAAGGGCCCAAGTGTTGCACCATAACATCATCATCATAGGCACACCGTCATGAGAGGAGAGGAGTAGCTAATCCCAAACCAAACATGACACTATAACATAACATAACATATCATTGGGTGTGCAACACTTATTTAGGTGATACATATATACATACTTATACTTTCATACTTTGAAAAACATTATCATGAAAACATGCATAAACTTTCATGCTCTTAAATTTCATGAAAAATCATCATGAGAAATCATCATAAAACTATCAAAAAAATGGATTTCAAACTTTTCATAAAACTCATACTTTTCATAAAATTCATCATGTTGCAGGTGAGAATGTACTTACCTCAAAAACTTACTTAACCTTATCTTGTAGGTGACAACACCGCGGTCTCGATGTGCTCACTTCTCATTGTGTTCATGTCATACATTCATAAAATGGTAATTAACATTTATTTTTAACGAATTAATTACCACAACATAACATCCATAACATCATACATACATTCATCTCTTGAAACATGCAATTCATATAACACAAGATTACTAGACTTTACAAAACTGACAGCCAGACCTTTGTATGTTTCAAAAATCATAACAATTCACACAAAATTCGAAACGACCTGAAACTAGTGTCAAATAAAAGTAGACATTTTGAGCTTTCTATTGACACCTAATTCGTTAAAAATGAAGTTCATTTGTATATTCAAAAACAGTTTTGAAATCTGATCACAAAACTTTAAAAATATACTGACAGCCAGACCTTCACTGCTTTAAAAATTAATAACTTTACATTCACATATAATTTGAGTACCAAATTTGGCAGGAACATAGTTAACATATAAACCTATCACCATGATTTTTCTTTAGTCATAAAAATTCCATTTAGTATTTTAAACAAGTCACATAACATTCACTTTCAAAACTGCCAGCAATAACAAAACAGTGAGCAGTCCACACTTGCATTCTTATAATAAATTATCTACAACCCAAAATAAATCCATAAAAATACTACATATAATAGACATATAAAATTACAACATACTCAAAGATTAGCTTCAAATAAATTCAACACAGCTCAATTCATTCTTTAGAAGGCAGAGGCCAAAAATACATTTTATGTGCAAACAGTGAGTTCCATGCAATTATCATTTTCCCATAATTAAAATAAAATTATTATGACCCTAAAATTCACATGATCACATATTAACATATAATTACAGTAGTACAAAAATTCTCATTACTAAATAAAATTATTTTAATCATACAAAAACATTACACAATAAAAGTTTAACAAATTTACTGTTTGAATAGTCTAAATACCTAGCATCCATAAAAATTCCATAACTCATAAAATATTAATCAAATCATCACCATATTTTCCAGTCCTTTACTTAACATATATATAAACATGTCCACCAAATTTCGAGCAAAATAACATTCATTTGCATTAAGAACAATAGCCATACATATGTGCAACATAAACAATCAGCAACAAATTACTGTGAGTGACGGAGAGAAGGAAATTCATAACTTTTTATAGAAAAATTGAAATAATGTGAAACTTGGAGGAATATCACATAACACATGCATAAATAACATATTAAAATTTCAGAGCAAAAAAAAATTCCTAGAAAGAGTTATAGCAGTCGGATTAAGGAGAGATACGATTTCAGAAAATACCAAAAAAATGTGTGCTTACCTCAAAACAATCCTTTTCAAGCTTCCTTCGAATTTACTCTCACAAAGTTGCAATATTTTATTCAAATGATAGCAGGAGAATTGAGGGAGAGGAGGGAAGGAAACGTAAAGGAAAGAGAGAAAAGAACTAAGGGAATTTGCGAGAGAGAGAGAGAGAGCGTGAGGAAGAAAACGTGAGAGAAAGAGAGAGAAATGAAAAATGTCTGAGAGAATTTTGAGTGTGGGAAATTCACGTGAATGAGAAAAGAAATAAGAGGGAATGTCTGCACTGTAATTTCAGAAATCCTTTTATTAAAATTAGGCAATTACACGTGATGGAGGAAATTAAGGAAAATCATTTGATTTAGCTCCACTTACCATGTTTCACAATTTTCAAAAGAGGAATTCATATTTAATTAATCAAATCAACAAAAAGTCAAACAATTTATTTCCTAAAATGAGGAAATCAATCCAAAAATAAAGAAATCATTCCATAATTATGAAAAATGGAGGAGGTCAACAAGCTTTATGATATCAAAACTTTTCTGATTAAATTGAAGGTAAGTTGGCGTGGGAATGGAGGGAATTAAGGGGGAAAAAGTCAAAACTTTCAAGAACGGTTCGAGTTACCATATTTTGCCTTTGTAAAACGAGAAGCCTTATTAAACGCATTCAATCAATTTGAAGTCAAACATATATTTTCCTAAAATGAGAAAATTATTCCAAAAATATGTCAATTAATCAAAATGAATATGATTAAACATATAACATTAATAACATGAACACTTGAGCACATCAATTCCACGTGAGCGTCACCTGCCATAACACTTAAAATAAAATGGTTAGCACCATTATATCATATATCATAAATATAACATTTAAAGTCGTTATTATCATGACATAATCTGTTACATAGAATTAGGTGGGTGTTACATGACCTCTCCTTCCAATCACATTAGAAAACCAAGAGTTAAGATTTGGGATGTTAAACAATAACCCTATGGGAGTTTCAGAGTATCTCTCTTTAGAATACTCTCACTAAATTTCTCAAGTGATCTAAGAAACAATAAAAAGTAGTTCCCTTTATGTAGAGGTCAGATAGGGCTAGTCCTTACCAGATTTGGCCTAAAAATTCGAGTTTGAATCAATTCAGTGAGTAAAATGCATAAAGCACATGGATTACTAATGTGGCAGGTCTAATTGATTGGCCTACACTGGGTCTAGACGACTGGTCCATCATGGCAGCACACTCTCGAAATGTCTTTAGCTCTTGAGATTTATTTTATTAATTCAAACCAAACCTAATGGATAAATTCTACTTTATTTGACTTGGGTATCCTTTATAGAGCCTTAATTTTAATTCAAATAACTAAATAGAAAAGTTATTTGATTAAAACAGTCATATACAGATAATTCCATACAAATAAAATCTATTTTAAATAATTAAACATGGTCATCTTGAATTAATTTATAAACGTAATTCAACCAATAAACCAACATGAATTTTAAATCCAATCTTTTGAATTTTAGCCAATCTAATAAATAACATAAGTTACCAATCTATAGGAAAAACATGCTGTATCGGGACTTGATGGACATATATAGATTAAGCTTTTATAATTATAAAATAACATATTTTCGATACGTATATTTTATAATTAACAATTGTAAAGCTATTCCACTAAAAGATTTGAGCCGCACTCTTGAACTGTATAAAATTACAAAACTCCAACAAGTTTTTTGTCTATAACATATTATAATGTGTAACATTCCCATAGCATATTCATAACCGATGCAAGGATAATTCTATTTTACCTTCTTGATTATTTTTATCTTTTGTTCCATTATCTCATGATTAGAATACTAACTAATCATGACCAATAATAAATAGTACACCATTCGGTTACACCTATGAATCCAAATAGTTAAGCGCTCTAGTTTTTCAATTATAGGATAATCCTTATAAGAGAATATCATCAACTATACATAAGAGCTATGGATTCCATATCTATGAATAATGAGTCTACATCAATAAAGAGTTATTTTTCTAACATACCGGTAAACATATCTTCATATCATTCAAGAAGTTACTTTTGATACATCAAAAGATACAAGTCAAGAGCACAGACCCATTTATTCATTTCATGATTATGATACTACACATAGGATTGTCTAAAGTAAATTGATTTATATAATTATTAATCAAATTAATTCATCTTTAGTCTTGACCAATATATCGTCATCTACGATAGTATACTAATGTTTCTACTAGCAGAGTTCAACTTTGATGACTAAGACAAATCATTTGCTATTAGAGATGTAGACAACATAACAATCTTAGCATGAATAAAATGCCCAACTTTATTCCTCGATTATGGGCCTTATCATTTAGACTATCACCTTTAAAATTTATGTTTTTCGTATAATCTATTCATCAGATACTCGATCTTAAAGGTTTAAACTGGCAGTCTTAGAGTTTTGTTTGCTTATCATATATTTAACATAAATGAACATAATGAGGCAATATTTAATATATAAAAATAAATAATAAACTCATCATTGATTAAATGTCTCCAAAAGCTATTACATCATTTAATCCTTAGGGCACCTAGTCTAACAATCTCCTTCTTGCCTTAAGTGAGTAAATGTGACATGTTATGCATCTCTATAGCCTCTATGTGCTTCTTGAAAGCCCTTGTTGATAGTGTCTTTGTGAAAGGATCAACTATATTGTCCTCAGATGCGATCTTGCGTAATACAACATGTCCATTCTCTATGAAGTCCTTTATCTCATGATACTTTTGAGGTATATGTTTACTCTTCTTGTAAAATCTTGGTTCTTTATAATTAGCTACTCTACAGTGTTATCATAGTGCTGCATTATCGGCTTAACCATGCTTGTAACTACCTCAAAATCTCCAAGGAACATGCAAAGCCACACAAATTCTTTCAAAGCTTCACAAGCTACCATATATTTAGCCTCCATCATTGAATCTAAAGTGTAATCTTGCTTGATACTTCTCCAAACAATGACACCTCTTCCGAAAGTAAACACAGATCCTAAAGTCGATCTCCTTGAATCCAAATAGGGTTGAAAATCCTAATTAGTGTGTCCAAGAGGTTTTAGATCCTCACTAGAATGCACAAGCCTAATACCTTTAGTCCTTCTTAGGTACCTGAAAATATGCTTGACTGCAACCCAATGGTTAGGGTCCTAGATTTGACTAGTATTGACTCTCAATTCTAACTGCATAACATATGTCAAGTTGTGTGTAAAGCATAAGGCACCTTCTTTATGTATTCCCTTTCTTCAGTAGACTTTAGAAAGTCTTTCTGAGAAAGTGTAATTAAAGATCTAGATGGTTACCTACCTTTCTTGGAATTCTACACTGCATACTTTTAGAGAATCTTGTCTATGTAGGTAGCTTGGGCTAAAGTATCATTATGTTCTTCCTATCTCAAAAGATTTAGATACCTAGACTATAATTAGATTAACCTAAGATGTTCATGTGAAACTGCTTAGTCGACTATAATTTGGTGTATGACAATGCCCTAACATTATTACCAATAAGCAGAATGTCATGTACATAGAGCAGTAGAAAAACACCTTTCCATCCATAATGTGTTTATAAATACATGGTTTGCCCATGTTTTGTTTGAACCTATAAGTCTTGATTATTTGATCAAATCTTATGTTCTAAGTATGGGAACCTTGCTAAAGCCCATAAATAGACTTTAGTAGTTTACAGACCTTATGCTCTTGACCCTTACCGTTGAACTTGTCTGATTGTACCATAAATATGGTCTCATCAAGATAACTATTCAAAAAAGCGATAGCAATGGATAAGAGAATGTAGATGGATTTAAACATGGCTATAGGCGAAAAGGTTTCCTCATAATCGATTCTTTCCTTTTGTGTATATCCTTTTGCGACCAGTCTAACCCTATAGGTTTTGACTTTCACATCTGTTCCTCTCTTTCTCTTGTAGACCCACATACACCCTATGAATTTTACCCCTTTGAGAAGGTCCATAAGCTCCCAGACTTGATTAGTCTTCATAGACTTCATTTTAATGCTTATATCTTTTGTCCAAAGCTTTGAATCAAGATCCTCTATAGCCTTTTTTGTAAGTATAAGGATCCTTATCATGTTCAACTAGTTCAGTAAAGTAAGCTTCATCATTGAACATAGACCTCTTGGGTTGACGCCCAACCTCCTACTACATCGAAGCTCCCTAGGTTGTTGTTCTGTCGGTTTTTTCACATTAATTGGATTAGTTTCTATTGGAACCCCTAGAGTGATCAAATCACTCCCCGTCTCCTAGAGTACCACTCTAATATGTGGCTTAAAGTCCTTCATATAACTTTCCTAAAAGAATGTTGTATTTGTTGAAACCATGACTTTATTTTCTTTTGGATATCCTACAAACACACACACCTCCGAACGTCCTTCCAACTTATTTGCTTCCTTGTCTAAGATATGAGGAGGATATCCCCATATATGAATATGGTTTAAGGATATCTTCTTAGCCATCCACAACTCATAAGAAGCCTAGGGAACTGATTTTGAAGGCACATTGTTCAAAAGATAACAAGTGGTTTATAGTGCAAACCACAGAAAGATAAAGGCAATATCAAATAACTCAACATGGACCTTATCATGTCCAATAAAGTCTTATTCCTTTTCTCTACCAAGCCATTTTACTACAAAGTATCTGGTGCAGTAAAATGAGATAAAATTCTATTCTCTACTAAATGTCCTAAGAACTCGTTAGAGAGGTACTCTCCACCTCATCAGATCAAAGTGTCTTTATGGGTAAATCTAATTGCTTCTTAACTTCAGCTCGAAACTCCTTAAACTTGTCGAAGGTTTTGCTCTTATGATGTATTAAGTAGACATACCCATATCTCGAGTAATCATCAATAAAAGTGACAAAATACTCATACTCTCCTCGTGCCTTGATGTTCATAGGACCATATGCATCACTATGTACAAAATACTCATGCTTTGCTTTTATCATGACAGGACATTAAGGGGTCATTCTGGGGTATTGAAAACATGCTGAGGAATTACAACAGAGTGATTTTGGTTGGCCATGAAAGTAGATGTGATGTTTTATGTAGCAAAGTACCAAGTTTTCCAGCAGCACAAATATTTGGCCTTAGCACCAGGCAGTTTGTTGCAGCCATTGCCTTTACCCAAAAGGGTGTGGGAGGATTTGTCCATGGACTTTATTGAAGGACTACCAGAATCCAAAGGGTTTAAACATATCCTTGTTGTGGTTAATCGACTAAGCAAATATGCCCATTTCATACCAATTAAGCATCCTTATACAACTGTGGTGGTTGCTGTAGCTTTCATCTAAAAAGTAGTTCGCTTGGATGGAATCCCTCGCACCATTGTATCGGATAGAGGCTGCGTGTTCTTGAGCTTGTTTTTGTCATAATTTTTAAGCAACAGGCCATGTCTCTTTTGTGAAGTACAACCTACCATTATCAAACCAATGGGCAAACAAAAGTGGTGAATCATTGTCTGGAGATTTGCTTATGATGCTTGTCTTCTGATACACTAAGGCAGTGGGCTCGTTGGCTACCGTGGGCCAAATTTTGGTATAACACAAGCTTACATACAGCCATTAATACCACAACATTTCGTGCTTTGTATGGACGTGACCCCCCACAATTGGTTCTATATACGTTGAGGTCTTCATCGGTAGGTACTATGGATCAAGAATTAAAGGAGAGCGATGCTTTTTTAGATAACTTGAAGAAACACCTTTTGAGGGCCCAACAAAAGATTAAGTCCTAAGTTGATGAGAAGCTATGAGAAGTGTAGTCTAAGGTGGGGGAATTGGTGTTCCTCAAGTTATGTCCTTATTGACAGCTATCCTTATCTCATCGTAGGTTTGAAAAACTTGCTCCCAGATATTATGGGCCATTTGAAGTCCTAGAGAGAGTGGTATCGGTGGAGTATCACCTTAAGTTACCGCCTTCGGCCACTATTCATCCAGCCTTTCATGTGTCACAGCTTCATACGGCCATAGGAAGTATGCTTCCTACCTATTCCTTGCCTTCATAACTGACGTCTGACTTGGAGTAGGTGGCTGCCCCTGTTAAGCTCCATGGATTGCTAAAGTCACGTCGAGGTGCATCATCAGTTTTGGAAGTTTTTATACATTGGGCTAACCTCCCTACTCATGATGATACTTAGGAGTCATTTGAGGCGGTAGATGCTCACTTTCCTGAGTTTCACCTTGGGGACAAGGTGAGTCTTTAGGGGGCGAATATTGATATGAGTGGCTCTACTAGACCTCCAATACGATTTACTTATGCTAGAAGAGGTGCTAAGGAGAAGGCTGAGTTGGCATAGGAATTGACTAAGATGATGATTAGGAAGAAAGAAGGTGACATAGGAGAAGAGTTAGGAGGAAGTAGTTATCATGTGAAGGTGCTCTGAGATTGTAGGAGAGGAGCTGAGGGAAGATGGATTCAGGTAGGTAGTTAGGCATGGGAATGAGTGCTTACTGTTGGAAGGAAAGAATAAGAGAGGAAGCAGGGGAGCGAAGAGGGCATGCTCACTGTTGTCTAAATTTCTTTTTTTTTTGGTTGTGAAGTGCAAGGCTCTCTTGAAAAGCCTCTATCCTTTCTTTTCTACAAAAACTCAATAAAACAGTGATCCCTTCATATCTTTTATCAACTTAAATTTGCTCTATACTCTATTCCATTCAATCGGTGCTTGCCAAAAATTCAGCATGTTTGTAAAAAATTCATCATGTACGATGATAACCCAGGACCAAGGGAAATCAAGTACTAGATTCCAAGTCTTAACAAGAATTGAAGTTAAGAATTTCTTGTGCGCGTCCACTAATTCATGTCACCCACTATCCTTATTGGAAAAAAAAATTGATACAAGAACGAAACTAAGAGAACAACTTGCGAAAGTAAGAAAACAACTTATGAAATCTAGCCGCAAAAGAAATTAATAAAATAGCGAGTAAAACTTCCACAAATTTTCTTCGTCAAATAGTTAAGGTATATCTAGATTAAATATGATTGAACTTCTTTACCAACTAATATACAAATCCCTTATAATGATCGTTGTCACCTACCTCATTAATAATTAAGGCTTTAAAAACTTGCTTCCGAAATATCCAAAGAAAGTCGTGTCACTTTGTTTGAATATTCTTTCTCGTACAACTTTAACGTGTGCAAAAAGTGGACTTAATTTTGCTCACAAAGGGCTGGAAATACAGATTGGCCGTAGCAAAAATGGAGAACACGTGGCCTTTGTGGTTTTGCTGCTTACGTGCTTGTGGAAAAAATCCACGTCACGTGCCATGCCCTCTTACCACTTCATCCTTGCTCAATGCTTCAAATCACGCTGACATATCATTAGATTAATGTACTCTTGGCATTCGTTCTACTGACCTTTTCGTTCAGAATTCCCTCAAACCATTATAAATTATTAATGCGTTAAAAGAACCTAAGTTTGGCAAGTCTAGCATTTATGTATATCGGCATAGTGTGAACACCAGCTTAACACTTTCTTTAAAAGTTAGTTTCTTTTTTGTAAAAGGGTCTGGTAGTTGATTTTTAATGGACATTGTTTGGATATATATATATATATATTTATTTATTCTACTGTCTCATCAATTAAGTTTTGAAAAATGAAAACTCAATTGCTCATTGTCGTCCAAATTGATCTTTAACGGCTAAATTACCCTAGGACTTGAGAGGCACAGATTCAATAGGTAATCAGGATTAGTTGTAATGTCGATAACCCACCATTATTTAATATACTTTAATTATGAAAAAAAACAAAGCAAGAAAGGAACCTTGACCCACACCAAAATAAAGCGTTTGTTCAACTTGGGTTAAAAACAAAGAACGGAGGCCTGGATCTCAAACTAGTTAGGAGATTTTAGTTTCAAGAAATTTTTGTGAAATTGTACTTATCCCCTATGCAAATAACTAGAAATTGATGTAAGGGCTTCGGCATAGCTTGACAGACTCAAGACAATGGTTGCAAACACTGGTTAAAATGCATTGGTGAATATAGACAAAAGTGTTGCACACGGGGTCTAACAAAATTGTGTTTATCTACTGCAACTAAGACGTCCCATGTGCAACTAAGTGCCTTGGGAATGACCACTAGATCTCCTGCTCCAAATTCTATAGATTCTGTTGAGGATCTTCGGGGGCATCGGTGGCAGAAAAAGCAGTTGATGTTGGCCCCAATGGACCATCTATGACTAACATTGTTGGGACTGCCTCAAGCTCCTTGAACTCACTGAAGTGAGATACCCCATAAATTTTTACACTTACAACTATCACGTAGAGGCTTAAGATTCAACCGAACTATAATGTATTCCATCCAGACATATTTGGCTTTGGTTAGGTAAAAAGTGCATCTAACTCTATGAAAAAGATATAGAACGAAAGGTTTGCAAATTAAAACCCAAGGTGGAAGGGGGATAAATTAGAAGAAAGGAATAATAACTTTTGCTTGATACTTTCAACTTTGAAGAAACCTTCGAGCATGCACTAAGTATCAAGTAAATCAATTGCTTATAAGTTTAGATTCCAAACGGAACCAAAAGAGGCTATATCTGATTCTAAACGCTACCAAAAGAAGCTATATTGAAACATTGTGCCTGTTTACTTGATTTGTACAAGTATATGACTTTTGGCGTAGAACATTTGATGGATGTGTCATGTCTTGTTTGTTGTGTGTTTCTTGGATTATGCCTTCCTTTCAATTAATCATTGTCTTATTTTTTAGATGTTATACGTAAACGCCTTTAGCAGCTTGTTTGATCTATTTTTACCTTTGGTTTTGTCTATGATTAAAGCTATATGTGGCCTTAGAGGTTTTCGTTTTAACAAATATGCCCATTGATATTGTTGGTGACTTTGTTAATGGCAACACCCTCCAATGTTTAGCAACCTAAAATTACTAATGATGAATTCAATTATTGCGTATGTAAGAATTAAATGCTATCTGATCAGAGTTGTGGTCCTTTAGCACCGCGCTCTAGTTTTTATCCTTCTGGCACCCCTTCCCTATAGATGCCACTTCTATATATCTTCAACCAGAATTGGAGTCGCATAGTGACTCCAGCTAGCTAGCTTTCCCTGCATGTTCGTGTATGTTTTATTTTATTTTGATCGGACTGGTATCTTGAGACTTGGTGTTTTAAGATTTGGTGTTTTGAAACATGAATTTTTGAGACTTTATGTTTTGTATTGTGACTTTGACAATATTGATATTTATGATTTTGTATTGGAGACTCTTTATATTGTATGACAATAAAAACATTAGGATTTGGCATTTTGGAATTTTTTTGTTTCAATAGTTCATATGGTAATTCTAGTTTTTACACATTTTGTATAATGACAAGTACATTCTTACGGTTTTACCTACTCAATATTATAATCTTCACCCATACAATTGAAACTTTACCCACACAATTGAAGGCTTTACCTACACATTTTAATACTTCACCGATACAAATATATAAAGAATGCTCAAAAAACAAATTTTTTACCTACATAGTTTTAACCATTAGCTTGTAACACCCCGAAGTTAATTAAATGATATTAGAATGCTAAATGGTGGATTAGTGTGCCATAATAAGCATTTTAAATTTAATTTGATTATTTTGTGAAAATTTAGTAACCTTGTGTTATTTTACTCTCTTAATAATTTTTAATTATTCTAAATTATTTTTAATTGTTAATTTAAATTTCAATGAAACAATTTGATTTGAAAATAGTGTGTAGTTGTACACAGTCTTGTGCAACCACTTTTCTCTCTCTTCCTCTATTTATTTCACTCTTGTCTCTCTCCTCACTCTCACTCTCGCCTCACTCTCTCTCCTCTCTCTATCTCTCATGGTTTTCTCTCTCTCTCCCATTCTCTCACAAAATTTTGAAACCAAATTTTATTTCAAGCTTCGGGTTAGTAGATTGAAGGCTCGGGAACAAGATTCAACAACAAAAACATCGTTTTAAAGCTTCGATTCGAGGTTAGTTTCTAAAATTCAAAAGTTTATCTATTTTTCAAATTTTCTTGAATTTTGAAATCTAAGCGTTTCTAAGCTTAGAAAAGCTTCAATCTAGGTTAGAGTAACTTAGAATAACTAGAATTGAAACTTTGTTTGCTCAAAAATGGATTGATATCAAGATTTTTCATTTTTCCTCTATTTTCTCTATTTTTTGGATTTTTGTGAAAATCTTGCTTAATTCTTGTTTTGATGAGTGAAAAAGTGTTTAATAATATTTATTTATCAATTTTGATCATTATCCATGTCTGAGAACTGAGAAAAACAAGTTGGATTGAAGATTTGGGTTCGAGAGGCCGAGAACCCGTGCGTAGAAATTTTTGGAATTTCCCAGATCGGCAGGCCAAACTTAATCTTCGACAGGCCGGATTCATGCGTTCGGTAGGCCAGATTCATCCGACCGGTAGGCCGAACCTGAAAAAGTTTGACCAACTGGACTTGGTTTTCCGGCAGGCCGAACTGCACAGTTCGGCCGGTAGAACCAGGGGGACTGGCAGGCCAACCAAACCTAACTCAAATTTTGTGATTTTTCACCCGTTTTTACTGTTTTGAACCCTGATTGAAATTTCAACTTTATAAAATGATTTTGTGAACTTAAATGGCACACTAGGACACCATGAGATGATTTAATATCATAGGATATCTCGGATTAGATACTAATAAACCTAGTTTGTATCTAAGGTTGTACGTGTGGAGCTAACGTATAACGAACCGGGATTACGGTGGGGGACATCGACACAGATATCGAGGTAGGACTTCTACCCCTTCTTTGGTAGCCAATTTTAAATGTTTTGGCCTCAAAGTGATTTTTAATAAAATTTTTTTCAATGATTGGTTAAAAAAAAGATTTTTTGTAATTGTTTTCCCAAACACGTGTCAATAGTCAGATGATGTGCTATGCCACGTGTACTTTCACGTCTGCAACGACCAATATGCAATGGCCATGTGGATTGCCACATAAGCATCTACATCACCCAACAACAGCCACGTCAATATTTCATTACTTATTTGTCGACGTCCATGTCAACCACATCACATTTTTTTCCCAAAATTTCCTACATAATTTTGACATCATTACTTACAATTTTTTGTGCAGTTAAAGGGTAACTTTACCGATACATAAAAAAGTATAGGTAAGGGCCTTTCTCCACATAGATTTATCCACACATTTTAACATTTTTAAAGCATATAGGTAAATGGTATTCCCTACACATATTGAAGTTTTACATATACATAAATATGTAAGTAAACCCATGTTTTTCTTGTAGCGACAACAATTTAGCTAACCGTCCTCTTATCTTTACACGACAATTAGCTAGATCGTCATCTTATCCAGCATCATAGTATATAGTCCACTTTTTACGATAGTTTTTGATTGTCATCTAAAGTCTACCTGGGTGTAAGTTTATTTTCTTTAGATGATAGTTTCTTAAAAAAAACTATCATCTAAAGTGATTCATGGAGTTTAAATATAACAATCGTTTATCTCAAAAAGCATCTTCTAATGTATTTAAGCTGAAAAAAAATATAAAAGTTGTTTGATGAGTATTTCTTACATGTGGCTTTTAACATCCTATGATTTATCTTTTATTTGGCCTCACAATTTTCTAGTTCTAATAACTATATTTCGCACTTGCAAAATAAAATATTTTATAGCAAGTAAAATAATTAAAACACATATAAGTTAAACTAAAAATTAACAAAATATTGATGAAAGTAATTCAATTAACTTTCACACAAATCATAAATATTATCCTAGCAATGAAATGGTTCAAATAAAAATACAAGAAAGTAAAATACAATATGACAATAAGGGAATGAAGTACAACTTAGTATAATACAATACAACATGAAATTAATTAGTCTAATAGATTACAATACAACATGATTATTTTTTCTCTTACCTTTATTAGTGTTTTCATCACATGTTGATTCAACACCTAAACATACTAAGTGTTAATAGTCAACACTAAAGCACTAACCTCCTCCAGCAATGGCAATTCATTGATAAAA
>CAMOHE010049929.1:0-11465 GCA_946598075.1 Artocarpus hirsutus | reverse complement strand
TATACCATTCGGTTACACCTATGTATCCAAATGGTTGAGCGCTCCATTTTTCCAATTACAAGATAACGCATATAAGAGGATGTCTCTACTCCTAAAGAGGAGCTATGGATTCCATATCTATGAATAACAGGTCTACGTCATCAAGAGTCATGCCTCCAACATACCGGCAAGCATACCACTATTAAGATATGGGTGTCACCCTTTGGCACATCAAAAGACACAAGTCAAGACAACGTGCCCACTATTCATCTCAGGATTAAGATGCAATACAAATGATTGTCTAAAGTGAATCGATTTGCCAAGATAGAATTATTAATCCAAATCAATTCACTTTATGTCCCGATCCAACACATCGTCACCTATGACAACATGCCAATGTTTCTATTCACAGAGTCCACCTCCGATGGTCAAGACAGACCATCTCCCAATAGGGATATAGACAACATAACAATCTTTACATGAATAAAGCGCCCAACTTTATTCCCTCGATTGCGGATCTTATGATTTAGACCGTCACCTTAAGAATCGTGTCTTTTGCATAATCTGTTCATTATATGCCCAATTCTTAAAGGTTTAGACCGACAGTCTCAGACTATTGTTTGCGTACATTCAACAAATATGAACGTAAAGAGGACAAGATTTGGTATATGAATAATAAATGAATTCTTTATTGATAAAAAAGTCTTCAAAAACTCATTACATTTTTACTCCTTAGGGCATACATGTCTAACAATGATGTCCACTAGTAACACTCAATTAAAGATTTCATACTTTAATTGAATAATTAATCATACTAATTAATTATATGTTACTGACCATTTTTAATTATCATCCTTAAATTCATAATTATCTATATAACCATTTAAGATCACATAGATAATTATGAATTTTTAATGATATTTATAAAGTATCCAAAATACATAAATGTAAATATAATGAATAAATTTACTTTATTTATTATATATCCTAACAAGTTTTGTATTATAGCAATTAAAACTTTGATGCATAAGAACTTAGTTCTCAAGCACTCAAAATGTCTTTGAAGCTTTGCAGCAGAAAAGACTATCAAGAGGCGCATGTGCATCACCAACAGGCTAAACTACCAAAACCAACGGTGGGTAGTTAGCAGCCTTTCATCGCTAAAGCCTGGAAGGGCAGTGGGGGAATTTGAATGTTAGCTGTAGCTAGATTCAAAATTTTCAGTACGAAAACCTCAAGTCTTCTTTTTGCCCTCTAGTTCAGGAAAAAAGTCAGAGAGAGCAAAATATGGAGAATCAAAATGAGAAGATAAAGAATGTCTCCATGGTTTCAGAACTGGTGGGAGTTTCCTAGAAAAGCAAATTAGACCTTCAATCCTCACTCACTTTCAATTGGTATGTAGTAGATTTCTATTTGCCCGAAACAGAATTAATTGTTTTAATATTTACATGCACATAAACGGCATGGGTAATTTTCTGTGTATTTAATTCAATCTTGTCTAGTCAAAAATTTTATTGGCAATTTTACCTATAAGCCTTTTGGTGGAAAACTTTTTCACCTTAGCATTGAGACAAAGATCACGTGTATAGAGTACAGGAAAAAGTGTACTACACTCTTTGAAATTACCATATCTCCTTACGTAATTGCGAAAATTATCAATCAAATAGAAACCAGTGACTGATAAAGAAGGGCTTAGCACCAGATTCTATGTCATACATCGGAAATTACAAACATGATATTCTTTTATCCCATTCAACACTCAAAGGGTTGTATGTGTGTTCTTTTGTTTGTTTGTTTTATTTATTTATTCTTTGCTATAGTGATAGGGTGAATAAATATACACACATACACATTCCATGGAGGATAGTCTAGAAAAGGTCTTTAATACTGGAAACAATACTGATCAGTGGAATGGTTTTTTACCTTTTTTTGCCTACACTAATTGGGAGAATCTGCTTAGAGAAAATAATAATATTAATAATAATAACAGTATGGGCTTCTACACTTGCTGTAAGAAGATTTAAGTAAATAGGATTTTTAAATAGCAGTATATGAGAATATTTTTATACCATAAATAGGAAATTGATTCAGTGAAATAGTTTTTTACTTGTTGATATGGACCCACCTAACTCCACCCCAAAAGCTAGCTCGTAAGGAGAGGATTGCGAACCCATATATATAACACCCAAGACCTCTCTTGCTAACCGATGTGGGACACATCATTTTCTCAAGAGGATGTAGAGACCAATCCTTTAGTTGTCTCAGGTGAGATTTTTATCCCTAGCATACCTACTTGTACTTTGGTAGATTTAGGAGCAACACATTCATTTGCATCTAGGGAGAATGCGACAAAATTAGGCAAACCACCAGACAGACTTCCTAAAAGTATAGTGTTAATATTCCATCTAGAGAGACTCTTCAATCGGATCAAGTCCTTAGAGGCTGCAAGGTAATGATTGATGGAAGATAATTACTTGGGGAATTAATTACCCTCGATATGTCAGATTATGAGGTGATTTTGGGAATGGTTTGGTTATCAAAATACCATGCCACTATAGATCAATGAAAGAAAATAGTGATGTTCTAATTACTAGAATAGGAAGAGTTTTCTTTCGTACGAGCTACAAGTAAGTTATGAACCCCAATGATTTCTACTTTGAAGGCTCGCATATTGCTAGATAGTGGTTGTATTGTTTATTTGGCTAGTTGATACGAACCATGCCAATAAAGTAACGAGACCCTTGAATCAACTAAGTCTCCAAGGCCGTTTAGAAACAAGTTTGTATGAAACCATGACCTGTTGCTTATAGTAAAGCAAGAACCTTGGTATAATGAAAACGCACAATCAAATATGAACGTTTGATTGATAAGTCGAAGTTGAACGCCACAAAAATTCTGATAAGTTTGAAAAAGTTCTCAAAGAAGCAAAAAGAATTTTGATCTCTCAAAGCTTGATAAAAATCTGAGTTATGTTTTATTTCAATGAGCCAAAGGACACCTAATCAACCTAATATCTCAACTTTCCCAAAGTTAAACGCCTATTCCCACAAAGGGAAACTAGATTGGTGCTTATGGGATTTAAAAATGGGAAACTAAATCTCAAGCAACTTTTTTTTAATGGTAGGCACCTAAAATAGAAATCAGGTAAGTAATTAAATGGGTAATTAACTAAATGGGAAACTAACTAAATTAAAAAAAAAAAAAAGGAAAGTACTTAAATGGCAATAAGCCTTACAATTTAGGAAACTTCTTAAATTAAAAAAAAGGAAACTAATTAGAAAAGGGAAACTAGCTTGAAAAGGAAACTTTCTTGAATCTTGAATTGGTGTGTGCTGATTAAATAAGAAAGCAAACTTTCTAAATTATTCCAATGCTTGAATTTTGGTAATCCAAGCTTGTTGTAGGCTTTTTTCTTCACCGTTGGGCCTGCAATCAAGTGTCTCAGTCCAAATGCTTTGAATCAACCCATTAAGATGTTCTTTGAATCTTTTAGCTCTAGCCCTTGTGATATGGACCCACCTAACTCCACCCCAAAAGCTAGCGTGTGAGGGGAGGATTGCGAACCCATATATATGACACCCAAGACCTCTCTTGCTAACCGATGTGGGACACATCATTCCCGACCCCTTTAGACTACACGTCCTCGTGCAGGGAACCTTTGTACATGCCCCCACCGACTAGTCAAGAGTAGGCTCGGATACCATATGATATGGACCCACCTAACTCTACCCCAAAAGCTAGCTCGTGAGGGGAGGATTGCGAACCCATATATATAACACCCAAGACCTCTCTTGCTAACTGATGTGGGACACATCATTCCCGACCCTTTTAGACTACACGTCCTCGTGTAGGGAACCTTTGTACATGTGCCCACCGACCAGTCAAGAGTGGGACACATCACAAGTGAATTTGAGTGAATCATTTTATGTCGAGTGAAACACGTGAGGGAGTGTGGTGAGGTTCCTTTCTATATTGTTCTAACTTTTTTTTTGCAGAATTTAATCATGTCTCAAAATCAAGAGAATAACACAAATGAAGAGGTTCAACCACCTGTTGGACCTAATTTGCAAATGCAGGCATTCATGGGGGAGATGAGACGGATGTTGAGGACGGAGTTAGATCAAATCCATGAGAGGTTGGATAGGGTAGAAGAGGGAACACAACGGGGGCAACCACAAATTGCTCCGAATGCCCCAAGGAGGAATAGGTTGCACCAACAGGAAGTGGAGGATTTGGATGAACTTGAAGGGGACGGTTTAGAGGAGGAGTTTGATAGGATGTCAGTGAGCAGCCATAGGAGATTTGGTCAGGGTAGAGAAGCTAGAAACTGGGTAGACGACAACTTGGGAAGTATCAAGATGACAATTCTGACGTTTCAAGGAAAAAGTGACCCCGAAGCATACCTTGAGTGGGAAAAGAAGATGGAGTTGGTTTTTGATTGTCACAACTACACTGAATTAAAGAAGGTAAAACTTGCTGCCATTGAGTTTATTGATTATGCTATTGTGTGGTGGGATCAGTTGTGTATCAATAGGAGGTGAAACGGGGATTGTCCTATTGAAACTTGGGATGAGATGAAGAGAGTGATGAGGCGACGATTTGTGCCAAGTCACTACTACCGGGAGCTATACCTCAAGCTACAAGGCCTCCATCAAGGTAACCGAAGTGTAGATGAATACTATAAAGAGATGGAGATGGATATGATTAGAGCCAATGTGGAAGAGGATCGGGAGGTGACAATGGCTAGATTTTTGAATGGATTAAATCGAGAGATTGCCAACACGATCGAGATACACCATTATGTGGAGTTGGAGGATTTGGTGCATATGGCAATCAAGGTTGAGAGGCAATTCAAGAGAGGTGGTGCACGGCCAAGACCGGCCCCACAACATCCAAACATCGCTCCTTGGAGGATGAGCTACCCAAAGAAAGAAGAAAATCTGTCCACCTGTAAGGCCAAACCTGAGCACCAACCAGCCACCTCCACCACATTTTCTCAAGGTAAATCAGCCCCTACTTTGAATCGTTTTAGTGAGATTAAATGCTTCAAATGCCAGGGGAGAGGACATGATGAGGACATCGGTAGCACAAGCAAGAGCATGTGGGATGAGACATTTAGATCCAATTCAAGTTCCCATTGGTCAAGTCACAAGAGCTCGTGCGAAGAAGTTCAAAGAAATGCTTATTGGGCTGATTCAAGCATCTTGGGCTCAAGCTATTGCATGGAGGCCCATTGAGGGAATTGCATGTGACATCTAGACCAACAAATGCATGATTCAAGTTCTAGAAGGGACCAAGTAATCATATGGCTACAAATTAATCAAGCTACTTTCCATTTCAGTTACTTTCCCAATTTGAGGCGACAAGTGGCAAGAAGAGTCAGCTATTTATCTATTTATTGTCTAGTTTTCTTTTTTTTAGAAACATGCGTTTTTTATTCCATATTATTGTAAGGCTTTTAAGCCATTTAAGAAACTTACCTTATTTGCTTTAAATTGGGCGTGTTTTTGGCTGGTAATTGATTTGCCTAAAATTCTAAATCGGTTTTGTATGAAACTGCGACCCAATGCCCAACAAGAAGCACGAACCTTGGTATATGAGGACGGCACAATCAGCTATGGACGGACTGATTGATAAGTCTATGAACGCCATGGAATTTTCTGATAAGTTTGAATAGTTCTTTTAGGAACTGAAGAGAATTAACCTCAAATTGTGTGTAAAAACTGATTACCATTGAATGAAATTTGTTACAATATATAGTAGTTTCTCCTTTGTGAATTTTTATCTCCTAATTGCCCATGGAATTTCGGGCAAATCAATTACCAGCCAAAAACACGCCCAATTTAAAGCAAATAAGGTAAGTTTCCTAAATGGCTTAAAAGCCTTACAATAATATGGAATAAAAAAACATATGTTCCTAAAAAAAAGGAAACTAGACAATAAATAGATAAATAGCTGACTCTTCTTGCCACTTGTCGCCTCAAATTAGGCAAGTAACTGAAATAGAAAGTAGCTTGATTTATTTGCAGCCATATGATTACTCAGTCCCTTCTAGAACTTGAATCACGCATTTGTTGGTCTGGATGTCACATGCAATTCCCTCAATGGGCCTCCATGCGACAGCTTGAGCCTAAGATGCTTGAATCAGCCCAATAAGCATTTCTTTGAACTTCTTCGCATGAGCTCTTATAACCTGAACGATGGGAACTTGAATTGGATCTAAATATGTCTCATCTCATGTGCTCTTGCTTGTGCTACCGATTTAGAAAATTTCGTGGCGTTCATAGACTTATCGATCAGTCCATCCATAGCTGATTGTGGCATCTTCACATACCAAGTTCGTGCTTCTTGTTGGGCATCAGGTTGCGGTTTCATACAAAACCGATTTGGAATTTCGATCTTGAAGACCAATTTTGGTTAGGTCGCATCAGTTCTTGGTGGGGTTCATATCAAGACACATAGCTAGCCAATGTACAAACAAGCGAGTAATGGTTATGCGGGAAGATGGTGAAATCGAATCCGAAAATGAAGCTAATCTTGATGGTATGCCACCATTGGAGGACGCCCCCATGGGAGATGATGAGTTTGGGGCTAAACACGAAGAGATGTTGGGACTAGTCACACGTCGAGCCTTAAGCTTGCATGCTAAAGAAGAGGAAGAAGAAGTACAGCAAGAGAACATCTTTCACACTCGTTGCCATGTTAAAGACAAGGTATGTAGTGTTATTATCGATGGTGGTAGTTGCACTAATGTTGCAAGCAGGTCCATGGTGGAAAAGCTAGGGCTTACAACAATTAAACACCCTTGAAACAAGTTGCAATGATTGAATGATAGTGGCAAAGTAAGGGTTGCAAGGCAGGTGGTCGTATCATTTCGGATTGGTAAATATGAAGATGAAGTATTGTGCAATGTGGTACTGATGCAAGTTGGACATCTCTTGTTAGGTAGACCATGGCAATTTGATTGACATGTGCAGCATGATGGGTTCACCAACAAGTACTTATTCTTGTTCAATCAACAGACAATCACCTTCACCAACAAGTACTTATTCTTGTTCAATCAACAGACAATCACCCTAGTTCCAATGACACCAAAACAAGTCTATGAGGATCAAGTGAGATTACAAAAATTTAGTAAACAAAAGAAACCTAGAGATCAAGATAATTTGAGAGAGCAAAAGAAAGCAAGTGAAAAGAAGAGCAAGGCCATGCATAGTGAGGGTGAGGAGAGAGAGAAGCACACGGCCAAAGAGAGAAAAGAAGAGAGAAAGCCCGAATCTAATGAGGAAGAAAAGAGAAAGAAAAGTTCGGCCAAAGAGGAAAAATCAGAGAGAAAACAAAGAAATTTCTATGCAAAAACAAGTGAGGTTAAGCGAGCATTGCTTTTAAAATGGCCAATGGTTATACTCATGTACAAAGAGACCCTTTTAAAGACTAACCAATTTGACTCTTCTTTGCCTAGTATTGTTGTTCCTCTTTTGCAGGAGTTTGAGGATGTGTTTCCCGAGGAGTTACCACATGGTTTACCACCTACCCGAGGGATTGAACATCAAATTGATTTTGTGGCCGGTGCATCAATTCCAAATCGACCAGCATATAGGAGCAACCCGGAAGAGACAAAGGGGCTTCAAAGGAAAGTCGAAGATTTGATGAAAAAAGGATACGTGAGAGAAAGCATGAGTCCTTGCGTAGTTCCGGTGATTCTAGTGCCTAAGAAGGATGGGACATAGAGAATGTGTGTTGATTGCAGAGCCATCAACAACATAACGGTAAAATATCGCCACCCTATTCCTCGCTTGGATGACATGTTAGATGAGCTGCATGGTTCTTGTGTGTTTTCTAAGATTGATCTGAAGAGTGGGTATCATCAAATACAAATGAAAGAAGGAGATGAATGGAAGACAGCGTTTAAAACTAAATATGGGTTGTATGAGTGGTTAGTTATGCCATTTGGATTAACTAATGCACCTAACACTTTCATGCATTTAATGAATCATGTTTTGCGTGCTTTCATTGGTAAATTCGTTGTGGTATATTTTGATGATATCCTGATTTACAGCAAGAGTTTGCATGAACATATCTCACATTTGCGTTTGGCTTTGGATGTGCTTAGAAAGGAGAAGTTATATGCTAACCTCAAAAAGTGTACATTCTGCACCTATAAGCTTGTTTTCCTAGGTTTTGTTGTTAGTGCTAAAGGTATTGAGGTTGATGAAGCGAAGATCAAAGCCATCCAATATTGGCCGACCCCCTCTAGTATAGTTGATGTTAGATAGAAGTTTTTATGGACTTGTTAGTTTTTACAGGAGGTTCGTGAAAGATTTTAGCACCATCGTAGCACTGCTTACCCAAGTTATCAAGAAGAACGTTGCATTCAAATGGGGTGAAGAACAGGAGAAGGCGTTTTAGCTCATTAAACATAAGCTTACTCATGCTCCTTTGCTTGCTCTACCTAATTTTTCTAAAAAGTTTGAAATTGAATGTGATGCTTCTGGTGTAGGTATAGGCGCTGTTCTTATGCAGGATGGAAGACCACTTGTGTACTTTAGTGAGAAGCTAAGTGGGGCTGCACTTAACTATCCTACTTATGACAAAGAGTTGTACACATTGGTTCGAGCTTTGGAGACATGACAGCACTACTTGTGGCCAAAGGAGTTCGTGATTCGTACAGATCATAAATCCTTGAAGCATTTGAAAGGTCAACACAAGTTGAACAAGAGACATGCTCGATGGGTTGAATTCATTGAGACTTTTCCTTATGTTATTCGGTATAAACAAGGTAAGAAAAATGTGGTTGCGGATTTACTTTCACGCAGGTATGCCTTAATCTCTACTCTTGATGCTAAGTTTCTTGGTTTTGAACACATTAAGGAACTTTATCTTGATGATCATGACTTTGAGGAGATTTATAGAGCTTGTGAAAAATCTGCAGAGGGTAAGTTCTATAGGCATGAGAGCTTCTTGTTTAGAGAAAATAAAATGTGTGTGCCTAATTGCTCATTGAGAGACTTGTTAGTTCGAGAATCCCATGGTGGAGGGTTAATGGGACACTTTGGAGTCGCCAAAACTCTAGCTATTTTGCAGGAGCACTTTTATTGGCCATACATGAAACGGGATGTTGAGAGAATTGAGGGTAGATGTGTCACCTATAGGCAAGCTAAATCGAGGATTCAACCGAATGGTCTCTACATGCCCTTACCTATTCCTAGTTCACCTTGGATTGATGTTTCAATGGACTTTGTTTTGGGTTTACCTAGGAGTAGGCATGGAAGGGATTCAATCTTTGTGGTTGTTGATCATTTTTCTAAGATGGCTCAATTTATCCCTTGTCATAAGACTGATGATCCTTCTCATGTTGTAGATTTGTTCTTTAGGGAGATTGTGCGGTTACATGGTATGCCTAGGACAATCGTTTTAGATCAGGGTGCTAAGTTCTTGAGTTACTTGTGGAAGACATTATGGGAAAAACTAGGAACGAATCTTTTGTTTTCTACTACTTGTCATCCTCAAACTGATGGTCAGACAGAAGTAGTTAATAGGACTTTATCCACTTGTTGAGGGCTGTCATTAGTAAGAATATTAAGACCTAGGAGGATTGTCTACCACATGTCGAGTTTGCTTATAATCGTACAATTCATTCTGCTACTAAATTTTCACCGTTTGAAATTGTTTATGGTTTTAATTCTCTAACTCCTTCAAATTTAACACATTTACCTATGTTTGAGCATGTGAACTTAGATGGTAAGAAGAAGGCAAAATTTGTGAAGCAACTCCATGAGAGGACACAGCTCAACATAGAGAGGAGAACTAAACAATACATCAAGCCAGCTAACAAGAGACGTCAGAAGATGGTTTTTGAGCCTGGTGATTGGGTGTGGTTACACATGAGAAAAGAACGATTTCCAGCACAAAGACGTTCTAAGTTGCTACCCCGAGGAGATGGTCCTTTTCAAGTGCTAGAACGGATCAATGACAATGTGATGTGTCCCACATCTGTTAGCAAGAGAGGTCTTGGGTGTTATATATATGGGTTCACAATCCTCCCCTCACGAGCTAGCTTTTGGGGTGGAGTTAGGTGGGTTCATATCAAAGACTTTCTGTCCTTGTGATACGGACCCACAAGGATCTAAGCCTTGAAAACCCTAAACAAATAACCATCCACCCTATAAAATTTGTTAAATGCCCACTTTTCACATTGAGCAAACAAATCAGCAAAATCATTATCAGAAGCATACAATTCTTTTACAAACTCAAAACCCAATAATCTTGCATTCAATGAAGTGAGAAGGGTCTGCGTGATAAGGCATCAGCAACGACATTCTCCTTACCTTGTTTGTACTTGAGCACATATGGAAATGTTTCAATGAACTCCAACCACCTAGCATGTCTTTTACTCAACTTACCTTGGCTCTTGAGATGTTTCAGGGACTCATGATTAGTGTGGATGACAAATTCTTTGGGCCATAAGTAATGTTGCCAAGTCACCAATGCTCTCACAACTGCATAGAGCTCCTTGTCATATGTCGGATAGTTCAATGCTGCCCCATTGAGCTTTTCACTAAAACAAGCAAGTGGCCTCTTTTCCTGCATCAAGACAGCACCTATTTCGACTCCAGAAGCATCACACTCAATCTCAAAAGTCTTACTAAAGTTAGGTAATGCAAGTAATGGTGCAGAACACAACCTCTATTTGATAGTAAGGAATGCATGCTCTTGTTCATCCCCCCCACTTAAAACCGACAGATTTCTTTATGATTTCAGTGAGTGGTGCTGCAAGTGTGCTAAAATCATTCACAAAACGTCTATAAAAACTAGCCAACCCATGAAAACTTCTTACCTCAGTGATTTTTTTGGGAGTAGGCCACTCTTTGATGGCTCTTACCTTTTCTTCATCAACCTCAATCCCATGTGAGCTGACTACAAAACCAAGAAAAACAACCTTGTCCATGCAAAAACTGCACTTTTGAAGGTTAGCAAATAACTTTTCTTTCCTTAGCACATCAAGAACACATTTCAAATGATTCAAATGTTCATGTAAATGCTTACTGTAAATCAAGATGTCATCAAAATACACCACAACAAATTTTCCAATGAATTCACGCAAAATATGATTCATAAGTCTCATAAAAGTGCTTGGTGCATTTGTGAGTCCAAATGGCATAACCAGCCATTCATAAAGACCATGCTTTGTTTTGAAAGCAGTTTTTCATTCATCCCCTTCTCTCATCCTAATTTGATGGTATCCAGAATTCAGATCAATTTTTGAAGAGATGCTAGAGCCATGCAATTCATCTAGCATATCATCTAATCTAGGAATGGGATGGTGATACTTTACTGTGATATTGTTAACTGCTCTACAATCGATGCACATCCGCCAAGTACCATCTTTCTTTGGGACTAGAAGTGCTGGAACTGCATAAGGGCTTAAGCTCTCTCTGACATACCCTTTTTGCATCAATTCCTCAACTTGTCTTTGAAGCTCTTTT
>CAMOHE010049928.1:0-22683 GCA_946598075.1 Artocarpus hirsutus | reverse complement strand
AAGAGAATTAAACCTCAAATTGTATGTAAAAACTTATTGTCATTGAACGAAATCTGTTACAATATTTATAGTGTTTTCCGCTTTGCGAATTTGAGCTCCTAATTGCCCTATTGATTTCGGGTAAATCAATTACCAGCCAAAAAGATGCTAAATCTAAAGCAAATAAAGTAAGTTTCCTAAATAGCTTAAAAGCCTTACAATAATATAAAAGTAAACGCATGTTTTGTAAAAGAAAAGGAAACTAGACAATAATCAAGCAATTAGCTGATTCTTCTCGCCACTTGTCGCCTCAAATTGGGAAAGTAACTGAAATGAAAAGTAGCCAGATTATTTGCAGCCATAGGATTATTCGGTCCCTTCTAGAACTTGAATCACGCATTTGTTGGTCTGGATGTCACATGCAATTCCCTCAATGGGCCTCCATGCGATGGCTTGAGCCCAAGATGCTTGAATCAGCCCAATAAGCATTTCTTTGAATTTCTTTGCACGAGCTCTCGTAACTGGACCAATGGGAACTTGAATTGGATCTAAATATGGCTCTTCCCTTGTGCTCTTGCTTGTGCTACCGATGCCCTCATCACTTTCTCCCCTGTTGCTAAGCTAAAGTCCATTCGAATACTCTTATCGATTGTTGCATATTATGACTATGAAATGTGGCAGATGGATGTCGAGATGGTGTTTTTGAATGGTTATCATGAAGAAAGCACCTACATGGTGCAACCAAAGGGTTTCATAGCTAAAGGCCAAGTGAAGGAAGTCTACAAGCTGCAAAGGTCCATTTATGGATTTAAGCAGGCTTTTTTAGATCATGAAACATCATGTTAGATGAGGCTATTAGGTCATGATTTTGAACAGAATTGGTATGCACCATGTGTCTACAAGTACATTAAAGAAAAGAAAGTGTTCTTAGTACTTTAAGTTGATGACATCTTGCTCATTAGGAATGACAAGGAATCAATGTCATGAGTAAGGGAATGGTTAGCCAACCAATTTTCACTTGAAAGATTTTAGAGAGCCAAGCTATGTTCTTGGGATCCAACTCATCCGGGATCACAAGAAAAACTTTTGGCATTATCTCAATGGGCATATATTGACAAGATGCTAGTCAAAGGATATATAACTTTAAGTGAAAGAATTTGCCTTCCAAGCATGGTATTCATCTCTCTAAGGAGTAGTGTCCAAAGATTCCTCAGGAGGAAGAGGATGAGTAATTTCCCATATGCATCAGCAGTTGGAAGCCTGATGTATGCTATGCAGTATACTAGACCTAACATCTACTATGCAGTAGGGATAGTGAGCAAGTTTCAATCAAATCTAGGATGTGAAGTGAATTCTTAAGTATCTTTAGAGAACAAAAAGCTATATGCTTGTGGATTATGGTGGAGATTTATCTCTCGGCGGTTACACTGATTCCAATTTTCAATCAGATAAGGATGAATGCTTGTTCAATCTTGGTGGTGAAGCCATTGTTGGGGGAGTATGAAACAAGAATGTGTTTCTAACTGGATAATGGAGGCTGAATACATGGCTGCTTATGAATTAGTCTGGCTCCAGAAGTTCTTGACGGATCTGGAAGGTGTTCTAGATTTGGATAAGCATATTAGACTATACTATGACAAAAGTGTAGTAATCGTGAACATTAATGTAACACTCACCTAAAATAACCCTAAAAGTCCCATCAAGTTACATTAAGTAGTATTATATCTTATCTTTTTTTACTTATGTTAACCTTAATATGTCATTCAAAAGGAGTACAAAAATATGGACAAAGTTGAAATTTTTTTTTTAAGTTTTAAGTAGCGATGATATCAAAACATATGTAATACACCCCAAATGGCTGGCCAAATATAGACAATATAATACATCTCTCAAAAATAGCTCCGCCGTGTATCATATAAAATCCCTCTGATTCACCAAAATGCATATACTATAAAACCATAAAATAACAGGTCAACTAGTCAATATACATTAGTCTCGAGCATCAAGAGTGCACCAACCAACCATCTAGTTCTTAGCTAATGTTGGGATATGCCCTCATCTGCATCACCATAAAAATGAGTGAGCTAATGCCTAGTAAGTAAAATTATGCAAGCATGAGCAGCATTTGAAAGAATGAATTCAATTATTATATGTTTATTATTTAACTTTTCAATTTATCATCCTTTCATTCCATTTACAATTCATGGTATCTTTCATGCTCTTAACATAGTGTGCACACTATTTAGGGTTTCTTGGAGAGGAAGTATTATATCCGAGATGCTTAAATCACAGGCATCCCAAATGCTTAAAATCTCAAATGGCATCCCAAATGCCTAATCATTGCATCCTTAATGCTTAATAGTTTCACATCATTACGTCTTGACGCTTAGTGTCCCATCACAGCTCACCAGTATAATCAATTTCACATTTTTCATAATTCTTTACATGCAGGCAAATATTTGAAATCACAATATGTAGTGCAGTGTATATAACTTTTACATATCAATTCACAACATTAAATGCACAAGAATTATAGTGATACAAATGAAATTCTACTTTACTCAATGAGACTGTCAATAAAGCTCTCGTGGGGCCCGATACTTCACACCTCTGTAAGATTAAAAATTTCTACTTACATAACTACTAATCTGACAATAACTAATAGTCAAATATTAAGGAGCTCGTTTTCCTATTTAAATATTCATTTTGGGTATTGTTAATGAAAATAGGTGTTTTCAAATCTCAAACGCTTAAAACGGCATGAAAAAGGGACCCTGGGGCACCGAAAACACTTAACTAGGTAATTTGGCCTAATTTGGCCAAGGGCTAACCAAAGGCTGGCCGAGGCAACCCTACCCATGCATGTGGGCTGCCCACACAGGCAGCACTCAGGCCTTGCGTGCAAGCTGTTGTCCTAATGTGGCTAGCCAGCACGTGGAAAACAATTTCAACCTCTGTTGGGTCAATTTTGCTCCAAAATAATTCAAACTTTATTCTAAAAATTTTGCCATAGTTCCTATATCTTAAGACTCCCCAAAGCTTAATTATACCTTAAAACACTTGTTTCCAAGCTGTGAATAAATTTCAAATTCACCAAATATCAAAACCATCACAAACTACAACATCAATGCATCTCGAAAACTAGGTTTACTTTTAAGCCTATAACTCATAAATCAAATTAAATTTGCTAAAATTGTTTCATGGGGATTTAAATAACGTATAAATGAACATATCCCCAAAATTTCATCTTCAAAGAAGCCTCCTAGCCTAGGAAATAAAGACAAAACCTGAAACACTTTAAAAATTTACCTAATTGAATTTACTTAAACCCTTTTGTGGGAATGTTCCTGACATATTAGAGATCACTAGGTTCAAACATCTCATTAAAACTCAAAGGAAAACCCCCTGAACTAGTACCAAACATTCTGTAATTTGAAACATCTCCTTACCTTGATCCAGTTAGGCTTTTCTTGCAATTTGGCACCCAAAACTTGACAAACCACCAAGAATTTTTCTTTTTCTCCCAAAAAATAAATGGGGAAATGAAGTTTCAAAGCTTGTAGAGTTAGACTTAGAGTTTTTAGGTCTAAAAATGACACCTAGTTGCTCATATGCTTTTTAAGCAACCAAAAACACACCTTAATTTACTTCACCATGAGGTGGCTTCACCTTGGTTAGCTTAGTGTTCTTAATTCAACCTACTTACCTACTTTATGAGGTGTTAAACATTCATACAAAAACTTAAGTACAAATTAGGTCATGGCTAATCATTTTGCATACCAAATTTGGTGCATATACTCACACCTAAATTTCGATACACTAAAAACTTCATCTTTGAGTTCTTAACCATTTGTTATCAAAACTTTTTCTCTTCCTCTAGAACTCTTCTATAAATTATCAAACATGGAGTAATAAATTCTCAAGCAACTTGCAACCCGACAAATACCCTAATCATGACTCAAAAATCCGAACATTGAAAATTTTGTCATTTAGGGTTTCTAGAGTATTCTAACTAAGAAACTTGCGCGAAACTCACGTCCTCTACTCGTTATTGTTATCATAACTATCCATCATCATTATAAGAGGTCTTACATCATTAATGGATCTTTTTTGTTAACAAAACTTATATAAAACTCTCTGTTTAGGTCAAAAGTGACTGTTTTCCTCTAATTTCGTACCCTATAAGTATAATTGTGCTCCTTTATCCTTTAAATCCATTGTAAACCCTAAACATCGTTATTACAACTTCCTTTCAATCATAACACTTACCGAATCCACCTTCAAGAAACTTGCCATATTACAATACATTATACATAATATAGTATTTGATGCACACTATCAATATGATGGTGCATTTTAAATGAATAATCAACATATAAGTCATATGCATATCATCATAAAATCATGCAATACGTTAGTTAATGACTATGTGAGAATTCTAGGCGTCGCAATTAAAGAGTCAAGAAACTATGCATGTGGCATGTAGAAAGAAGCTCTTAGTTTGTTCAAGATATATACAACAAAAGTGACTTGATAGTATTTAAGATCATGTTGGAAGACAACATAGCAGATCCATTCATAAAGACCTTACCAGTTAAAGTCTATTCACAAAGACCTTGCCAGTTAAAGTTTTCAAGAAGCACCTAGAGGGATATGGATTAAGAGGCATGTAGAAAGAAGGTATTATCTTGTTCAAGATATATACCACAGAGGTGATGTGATAGTATTTAAGATCGTCTTGAAAGACAACCTAGCAGAGCTGTTCACAAAGACCTTACCAGTTAAAGTTTTCAAGAAGCATTTGGAGGGATATGGATTAAGGGACAATGTTTCATTTGCTTTAAAGCAAGTGAGAGATTGTTAGGATAGATGCCAAAGCATATGATGTTTTGTAATAGACATATTTATTAAAAATAAAATGCATTTACTCATTATATTTGTGTGTATGTAATTTAAATACTTTATGAATATCATTAAAATTCCATAATTATCTATGTGGCCTTAAATATTGTATATAAGCATTATACACATATAATTAATTATTCAATTAAAATATGAAATATTTAATTGAGCGCTACTAGTGCATGTCATTCTCATTAAGAATGGAACTGTCTTATCTGAACTATTAATGTAGTGAGCCATTAAATTAGTGCACTGTACACAATGAGATTATGTAGGACCGGGGCATAATGAGATATGAATAGTTAGTATTTTTGTTACATAGCAAGTTATAATTGCATCGATCGATAGTCATATATAAAATTATCTTCATCCTGAGTTATTAGTAGACTCTTATTTATAGATTTAAGTTTGTTGATTTACTCAGTATGGATTTGAGAATCAAACCTTATTCCTTGTATCTTGGAGGCATGATGAAGTAAGTAGTCGATAATGTTAATATTACAAAATGGAATCCATTCATTCTCTAACGAGAATTAGATAAATAATTCTCTTGAGTATTGTTTTAGGGCTTGAATAATAAGAGCGTTACATTCATGATTAACATCATGAATTTATTGTTCATTAGAGAATCAATGACATCCAAGGATAAAAAAAGTAATTAGAGAGGTTAACAAATATTACCTAGCTCTAATTGTGAATTATTTATGGAGGATCAACTTATATGTAATGATTATATCAAGTGGATGACTCTAAGAGATGAGTATTTAAATATTTATAATTTCAAGAGTATAATTTCAAGTATTTAGTGGAGTTACATTAAAATTAATAAGAATAGTATATTAATTAAAGAGTTTAATTAATATTTTTGGTTTTATTAGAGCTTGAAATTATAGGTCCATTAGCCCCCACCATCATTGTAAACGCTATATCGACAAGTGAAATTATTGGTTTAAATAATTAATTTAGAATTATGAAATTCTAGATTAAATATCACTAAAAATCTGTTAATTGTGAATTAATTTATAGTTATTAACTAATTAGACTATTTAAAAAAATAAAATAAAATAATTAATTTTGGGAGACACACAATGGGTGGGTCCCATTGTATGGGTGGTGCCTATGTCATCAAAGGAAAGTTTCTTGTGTACATTAAAGCTTGTTTACAAAGTTTCCCTATTTAGTATTTCTAATTTTGAATAAATATGATTTAATTCAAATATGGAAAGTTATATATGGAAACAAATGAGATTGGATAACAAGCATTATTCTCAACTGCACTGCATAGAGAAGGGTGCCACACACAAAAGGATGCCACAGACAGAGAATCTCTTTATATGTGGCGCCTATGATAGATACAAAAATGGGAGACTTGCATCTTTTTATTTTAGTTAAATTAAATAAAATAAAGAGATTTTTTATAATTAATTAGCTCTTTTATTCTCTGTAAATAGACGTTTCCTATATTTATTAGATATATTTGTGAGTCTTGGGGAGACTTGTAGTAATACCTTCACTTTGTTATGTAGAAAGAGAAAAAATAAGAGTTCTTCTATTCCATGACTTAAATTAGAAGACTAATTTTTAGAAATTGTATTCCTTCAATGCCAGCCGTTCATCCATTCGGAGTCGAGGGCTAGGTGAAAAAGATGGTGGTTTCATCTTAAAAAGAACATCTTGTGCAAGCCGATTGTTTCCGTTCATCTCCTATCATATTTTGGTAAGCAAAGTATTTATATATTTATTTATGCGTAAGATTAATATAATCTATAGCATTTTATAAAAGCTTTGATAAAAATTTTGTTATATATGATCTATCCCCCTATCACGTTTCCGGTATATTTTATGAAAAATGTTTTTCGAAACCAACAGGTTTGACAACTGTTAAAAGTTAAAGGTAAAGCTTGGACCAGGAGCACCATAAACCGTGTAATATGTAACCGTTAAGATTTAATCTCGTGGTATAAGAAAGACAAAGTACAAGAACTTGCTCTATCATTACAAGAATATAGGCGACCCCATATTCAAGACATGTTCCATTCAATGATACGGTACTGTTAAACTTTAAATACGTTCCTTAAAATGAAAGTCACAAGTGAAAAGAAGGAACTTGTACCAAAAGGGAAAAAATCAGTAAACTAGCTGTGGTTCAAACTCTGCAAAATCAACCGATCCCGACTCAATGGGTGGCATTAAATATGCAGCCAAGAGCTCGGAGGCCAATGCAGCAACTAGTGGAATCCTCTTCAAGTTCTTCACCAATGGAATGTCATCGGTCTCCCCAACAGCAATCAGCTTCTCATTAATTTCTACCATCCGATCCAGTTTCCTCTTGAATTCTGGGTTCTCAGCATCCAACACAGCTGGGAAAATTCGGGCTGTGGTGCGATTTGTCTGCATATACAAAAGCAAAACTCGTTAACGATGTATTAACCTTTGATCACTTTAACCAAAGATAGAACCCACTCTACTACCATATAAAACTCTAATACCATATTTGTATAGAAGTGAAATTACTTCTCTTTCTCCTATGTCTTCTCCTCAACCAAGAACATAAAAAAAGGTAACTTCATTTGTGAGACAAGTTAAAATGTTACTCCTAGTCCTAGCAGAGAACAATGGAAAATATCCATAAATGCATCACGACCTATAAAAATTGTCCATCAATGCAAGCTTTATTAAATAAATACACAGTGCATCAGAATTTAGGGGGAACCAATATGAACACCCGGGCTCACCTCGATGATGACATGCATATCAAATTCCTTTGTGTTGAGCCCAATTCCTTCATAGAACGCCGTTCGCTGGCAATCGTTGAGATACATTGTTACGTATACCTGCAACAGGAATTTGTAAACTTGTAAGCATGTTACGTTTAGGGTTTAAAGTCATGTCAATATCTGCTATGCTGTTACACAAAGTGTATCTCATCAGCATAAGCAGTAACAAAACCAGGAATTTTCGTTTGGGGGCGGGGGCTAATATCTATAACAAATTTTAATTCAAATCAACGACTACAAATATACAACTGTTCCCAGCAAGTTTTCATGCTTTGAAAACGTTGCATAATAATCTCATTATGAAGGATATTTAAAATGTCTTTTTGATGCATATACAAATAAAGTATGATTCATAAACCAGTTTGCCATTCGATTGCTAAAGTTAAGATGGCATTCTTAAATATATTTAGATAAATAAAATGTAAAATAACAACAATAACAGCAAGAGAATTAGACCACAAAAAAATTATAAGGATTATCGAATCGTAGTATTAGGAAATAAAGTTAAAAAGCATATTGAATATTGAAGAGATTGGAATTCTTCGGGAATTTGTGAAAAGTGTTATTAGTTAATTTTGGGGGAGATGAGACTAAATGTCAAATTTTAGGGTGGGCTATTTGTAGTTTTAGGTAATGTAACACATGTACATTAATATAGGGTTAAAGAAGAGGTGCTCGAGCCCCCTGGATTTACATTTATCCCAGTCACAGAGTATAAGCAAAAACATGCAAAGATAAATAACATTCTTCTTTGCCCCCCTCATAGCACCAAATTAGCAGTAGTGTGAGTGAAAGGAAAGGTTCTAAAATTTATTTTGCACCAGAAATTAACACAGGAACTGAACATTACCGATAAGCAGAAGAATCGAGCCCACAACTTTGCTTTCCAGTCGTTAAGGAACTGAGGTTGCGCCTTCATCAGTGCAGAGAAGAAATCGCCATGGCGGTTCTCATCCTGGCACCAGTTCTCAAAGTACTTGAAAATGGGGTAGCACTGGTACTCGGGATTTTCCTTGAGATGTCTGTAGATGGTAATGTATCTCCAGTATCCAATCTTCTCGGACAAATATGTGGCATAGAAAATGAACTTTGGCTTAAAGAATGTGTATTTCCTCGCCTTTGTCAAGAACCCCAAGTCCAGAGCCAAATTGAAATCAGATAAGCCCTTGTTCAAAAACCTGCAATTAATAGAAAAATAATAACATTCGTTCACTTGTTCTATCAACAGAACAAAATTGATACAAACAATAATGTATATGGCTTGTCTAAGTGTTCATACCCAGCATGCCTGGCTTCATCCCTGGACATAAGAGAGAAAATCTCAGCAACCACTGGGTTGGTTTTCTGCACCATGAATCCAATAAAACTAAGTCAAACTGAAAAAAAGTAGTAGAATACTATCAGTTCCATGAACAAATTTCCATCAATAGCTTTGGAAGTCATGAAAATGAGTAGATTCCAGATGTACCTTTCAGTTCTAACTGCTATAAACTATAAATTAATTCAAGATTTTGCAGATAGTGGGTAATTAGTTAGCCAAATTTTTTCAGAGAATAAGGCAACATACAAGGCATTCATATTCAAATATTAATCTTGTACATAGAACTTTGCAAAAGTTTCAATTTTGTGAAGAATATCATAACGAAGAGAAGTCATTGAATCTCAAAACAAACATGTTGACATGTTATTTTGCTGAATGAAAATAATCAGAATAATTTTAGGAAACCCAATTACAATCTGGCAGTAATATTTATATTTCATATCTGTGTCCAAACTTTTTAATCAAATAATATTTCTAAACGATGAAAACATCATCATGTTTGCTTTAAAAGCTTTTGAAGTTTGTCTTCGATTTTTGGAAAAGGACCGGTATGACGTATAGAAATATGCAGTCATATCGCCTTTATTTCTTGTTAAAATGACGGTAAAAGGGTGTAATATCGGTCTCCGATAGATAGTCACATAAAGTCCTTGTTATTTCATCTTTACATAATAATTTTTACTTGGAATAAATATCAGGTTACACCTTCTACTTTCATGTATTAGCAGTATTTCGTGAATATTAAGCCTTTGCCAAATATCTGAACTTTTCAATTATTACTTAAACGTCACCAAGCAAGGGTAATTATTAATACGAATGTTGAATATATATATATATATATATATATATAATCTATAATATATAGAGATGTATAAGATTATAAATTATAAATTATAAATGAAGAAGGAAAAAAAATACCTTGAGTCTTCTTCCGAGCTCCTTGTAAAGAAGGAAGCCAGAGAATTCTGCAGTGCAAGACCTCTCAAGAAACTCTACAAAGATCTGTCTGAGGGGTCCCTGGATTTTGTCAGCGGCGTCCTTAAACTCCTTGTTCCTCACGAAGTGGGTCTGGTTGTAGTCAGTCTTGAACTCCTGAAGCAGAGCCTCAAACTCGGCCTGGTTCAGATTCTTGTTGATCTCTGTGTTGAAAAGGGTCTCCATCTCATCGAAATCCGTTGTGTAGAATCTCGGCGTTAAAAGGGTCTCTTTGATTTCGGTTTTCGAGGCCTTTTTCCTTGGTTTCGACGGAGTTTGCGAAGAGATTGCAGACATTCTGACGGACACGGTGGTGAACTTGGGGAGAGAAAAGCTGCTCCTTGGGATTGTGAACTTTGAGGAAGCATTGCCGAATTTAGAGATCGGTTTTACAAGGGTCATTTCGGTCGCCATGTTTTGTTGGAGTTTTAAACTTCTTTTGAACTCGGAAACTGAGCTTCAAGGGAATGGAGAGTGGGGATGCGTGGGTAAGTATGGGGATGACTGTGATAGAATCTCATCCAGTGAAATCCATGAGTTGAAATGGGAATTTGACACGTGGACATCGGATTTTTGCCTTAATTGGTTATCTGATTGGTTTAGATAATGCCACTTGGAACAGAGAACTTTGTGGTTGTCGTTTCACTTGGTGAGATTTTCTACTACCTCTCTCTGCTTGAGTTTGGGCTTTTCTTTTGAACATTGATTTTATGTTTAAATGAGCCGTTTTTCTCTTTGTGCTTTAGTGCTTCATCTTCAGGTCGTCCTGTTCGGTATTTGCCCGTGAGGGTTCCCCTCTCTAACCACATCTCGAAAAGATATTTTGTGCGGGAAACTGCAAACTAATTTATTCTAAAGATATTTCAAGTTTCTATTATTTGCGTAAATTACACTGACAATTCGTACATTTTGCTCAAGTCATAGTGGTATTTTTTTAACCAAAACTAATCACACCGGTGTCCTATGCTTAACTCTATTTGATTTTTGCTTAAAATGATAAAAATGCCTAGGTTAATCTCCATTTTTAAATAAATCAGATCACAACAATTGATTTGAAAAAAAAAATACATTCTAAACTCTAATCAATCCCTGAACCTCCCTCGACCTCCGCACCGTCCAGCCTGTTAGAAATATTGATTCAGTGACGCAACGAAACTTCTTAAGATTTTATTAATCACCTAGAAATATACTCATGTTGCTGTAAACCATACTTAGAATTCTAATTAAACATGCATGTTGATGAACCAAAAGCAGCATGACTGACTCAAAATATCAACCTTAAGATCTTCAATACTATGCCTCTTCCTTCTAGTTGTTGTTTGTGTGGGCACAACTTAATCGAAAAACTCATTGCAAACTCTCCTCTAATTTTTCTCACTCTAAAAAGAAACACCAAAGCACTCTTTTTCTGACTTAATATAAATGTGGAGGAGAGATATCTATTTATATAGTTCACAAGAAGTGGTAGAAGTCTATCAAAATTAGGAGAAGATTTTTTTTCTTTCCTCCCTTAGCTCCACACGTCAATTACAGAAGAATTATCCTCACTATGTACGCCAATTACAAATAATGAAAGATTCCAATCCCAACCAATTATAGTGTAGGATTCTATGATTATTTACATCATCCAAGATAATTTCAATTCAAAAATTTCCATTTAAATTAGATTTCAATTATTTTATATAATTATCTTACTTAAATAATCATGAATAAGAATCCTTTATTCAAATTCAAATACAATTAGGATTTAAATTAATTATTCAAATAATTAATCATCATAAAATCCTAATAATTAAATTTGGAAAAGTATTATCTTTAAATCAATTAATTAATTAACTAATTTCTAGATCTACCCTTCTAACAGGCACCTACAATCCTTTGAGACTGGGTCAAGGGCCACACACACAATCCAACTGGACAGTTAGGCCTGTACATTGATAGGTCCAATAACCCATTTGACGTAAGTTCTTGTATTACCTGTGGTAAACCACATTCTTCATAACTTGACTAGCATTGGGACCTGATTAATTTTTAAATTCGATGTCACTCCATTAAAGAACCAAAGCTACACTTTCGGTAATATATCATATTACAAGACTATTTATCAGTCTTGTCCATGACCTCTCATGCATATATGTATCCCCATAGATTATCCATAATCAGATGAAGAATTTAATTTTGTTTTACCTTCTGATTATTCTCAAGGTTCTATTATTGCACTCATATGGAAAATTCTATTTATAACAAATACAAATGAAAGATCATTTGATTACCACAAGTATCCAAATGACCAAGGTCTTATTATTTCTAAATTCTCAAATAATGCCTTTGTGAGGATAACAATAATTCTTTGTTAGAGAGCTATGGATTCCCCGTTTGTGGATTATGCTCTCATTGAATATAGGTTGATTCTTTAACATACCAACAATGGACCCTCCGATCATTCGAACTCATGCCTTGGACATATAAAAAGATACAAGCTATAAACATGGAGTTAGGAATCCATTTCAAGATTAAGATCACACATAGATAATAGTTAAAGTGAACTAATTTAAAATAAATAGAATTATTATTAAATCAATTACACTTTGTATCTAATGTGCAACCACCATTAGGTCTACCACACCAATGTCTATCATAGAGTGAATCTGGTCTAACAGCCTAGATAATTGTCTCCTCAATTGGATGTAGATCTTTATTACAATATTGTCATGTATAAAGTGCCTAGTTAAATACATAGACTACGGACTATGTAATTTAGACTATTTGTCTTCGTTTGTATCTATACTGCATATAGGCTCAATATATGCCCGACCCTAAGATTTGGTTATAATAGTTATGGAACACATATTTGCTAAATGCTTAAACTTAATAATGAAAAGCAATATGAGGACTATTATTAACACATGAAATATTTGCATTATTATTTATTTATATATTCAATCCAAAATGTCGTTAATTACTAAAAAAGTATTTGTTCCTTAGAGCACAAATCCTAACAACCTCACACTTGCCCTAAGTGAGTAAATGCGACATATTGCATTTCCCCATGCCTTCTATGTGTTTCTCAAATCTTTTAATTGTCATTGGGCAACGAATCAAACAAGTTGTTCTCAGATGCTATCTTGTAAAAAGCCACTTCTCCATTCTTTACATAGTCCTTAACTATGTGATACTTCCTGTCTATATGCTTACTCTTCTTGTGGTGTCTTAAATCCTTGGTATTAGCTATAACCACCGTGTTATTAAAATGCAAGACTATAGGTTTATCCTTAGATGCCTTACTAGTAGTTACATATTCAGCTTTCATAGTTGAGTCAGCAATACAAGATTGCCTGACACTCCTCCAAATAACGACACCTCCTCCTAAAGTAAAGATAGCTTCTAATGTCAATCCCCTCAAATCTGCATTTGCCTCGAAATTAGAATCTATATCCTATAGGCATAAGATCATCTCCAGAAGACACTAGCATATAATCCCTCATTTTCTTAAGATATTTGAGCATATGTTTAACCGCTTGCCAATGTTTTGGACCTGGATTCGATTGATATCAACTCACCATTGCGACCGCATACCAAATATTCAGCCTAGTGGAAAGCATAGCATACATGAGACATCCTGCTGCCAAAGTATATGGAACCTTCTCCATGTATCTTCTTTCATGAATTGTCTTTGGACAATCATCTTGAGAAAGACTAATTCCACACTGAGTAGGCTATCCTTCAAGAACTTTATCTATGCAATGTAGCTTGGGATAGAGCTATCATTTTCTTCTTTCTATCATGAAACAATTGTATACTAAGAACATAACTAGCTTCTCCCAAGTCCTTCATGTCAAATTATTTGGATAACCAAATTTTTAGAATGCCATCAACATAGAGCACTAGAACCCATATGATTTGATTCCTGATCAAATCTTATGTTTTAGGACCAAAAAGCTTGCTTTAGTCCATAAATCGACTTTAGAAACCTATACTTTAACCTTTAGCCTTGAATCCATTTGGTTGCACAATATAAATGGTTTCCTCAAGATTGTCATTCAAGAAAGCAGTCTTGACATCCATCTTTTCATATCTCATAATAAAAAAAAAAGAGCAATTGATAAGCGAATGCAAATTGACTTTAGCATTGCTACAGCGTGAGAAAGTTTTATCGTAGTCAATGCCCTCTTTCTTTGTGTATCACTTTGCTGCAAGTCATGCCTTATAGGCTTCCACCTTTCCATCCTTCCTCTTTTCCTCTTCTACACCCATTTGCACCCAATGGGTTTTATTCCTTTAGGTGCATCTACGAGTTCCCAGACTTAACTTAAAGCCATAGACTCCATCTCAATATTCATGGCTTTCTACCAGAGATATCACGTTCAACGGTTTTAGTTTTGAAAGCTTCACCTTGATATCTTTCCTGTTGTCTAACAACTCTTCTACTACATCGAAGCTCTCTAGGTTGTTGATCAAGTTTTCTACAACGACAAGATTTTTCTCCACATTTGGAATCTCTAGGTTGATCTTATTAGATCCTAATTCCTCAAGCACTATTTTGCTACAAGGCTTAAAGTCTTACATGTAGCTTTCTTTAAGAAATGTTGCATGTGTAGAGTCTACGACTTTTTTCTCCACTAGATTATAAAAAATCCACCTTTAGTCCCTTTTGAATATCCTATAAAAATGCAAACTTCTAAACGTGATTCAAACTCATTGGCATCCTTATCCAAGACATGTGCTCGATAACCCCAAATCCTTAATTTATTTAAGGATGGTTTCCTAGCCATTCGTAACTCATAAGGAATTTTAAGAACAGCTTTAGAATGTACATCATTTAAAAGATAACATGCATTTTATAGTGCATATTCCCAAAAAGATGTGGTTAATGTGGAATAACTTATCATTGATAGAACCATGTCCAATAAGGTTTTATTCCTTCTTTTTGCTACACCAATTTGTTGTGGGTAGCAAATGCAGTCAATTGGGATAAAATTCTAATCTTTAGAAAACATTCTATAAACTCAACTAAAAGATATTCACCACCTCGATCCGATCTAAGTGAGTTAATGAGATATCCTAATTGCTTTTCCACTTTAGCCCGAAATTCCCTGAATTTGTCAAAAGTTTTGCTTTTGCAGTGCAATAAGTTCCAGTACCCAAACCTTGTATAATCCTCAATAAATGTTATGACATACCCCCCACATGCAACAATATTTAAGGGTCCACAAACAACTATGTGCACCAAGCCTAGAATGCCTTTAGCCGTATTGCTGTTAGTCTTAAAAGGCCTTTTAGTCATCTTACCTTCCAAACAAGATTCACATTGTGGTAAAGGCTCCACTTCTGAGGAACTTAGAAGACCATCCTAAACTAACCTTTACATCACGTTAAGGTTAATATGACCTAAACGCAAATGCCAAAGGTATGTTTTACTAGAGTTAGAAGTTTTTAATCTTTTTGAGTTATTAAAGATGCCAAGTAGTGTGTACATCTTTGGTTTGATAAAGTAAAGGTTTTGATCTATGTTTCTAGAACAAATAAGACGTCTTTGCAAGTAAATAGTTTATTATTAAAAGAAACAAAATAATTGTCTTTAAAAAACAAGCAACTGAAATGAGGTTCGTCCTTGTAACACCCTCCATTTTTCATATAACGGTTAATGATAGATATATAATGATGTTAAGTAATTTCTTTATGATATAATGCTACTAATCATTTTATTTTGAGTATAATGATAGGTGACGATCATGTGAAATTGATGTGCTCAAGATATTTATGTCAAAAGGGATGATAAGTTTAAAGTATTGATTCTTTTTTTAAAGAGTTTTCAACTTGCCTTAAATTTATAATCTTTATAATTCTTTAGAGTTATGTATGCTCTAAAGTTATATTCTTGATGATGACATGAATGTTGTTGCATATTTTTCTTATTTTTATAATATTAATAATGTCATGATAATTATATGTGTAACAATATTTTTGGGTCATAAGAGTAAATATTATCGTCGTGTATAAACAATTACGCATTTTAATTATATTACATTATATCATATTTTAATATATTTATATTTATATCATGTTATATTATATTATATTATATTATGTTATATATTATATTATATATTATATACTACATATATATGACGTTAACTAGTAAAAAGTTTATGTATATTATAAAAAGAAAAGAAAAAAAAGGAAACTGAATTAGATTAGGATTAGGGTTTAGTCTCCATATAAAATCTATATAAAGACCTCTTGTTAATAACCCTAGATCACTTTTCATTCCTTCCTCATTGATTGGTTTCATGCTTGGTTTTCTTTGGCTTTATCAAGATTTCTAATCTTTCTAATTTCATTCATCTTGGTAAGTGTATCAATTATTTAACATGTTTGTTTCATATTTTGGTGTATTGTGTTAGTCTTAGAATTATTACTATCATCACATAGATTCTTTTATTGTATGTATTTTATGTCAATTGGTGATTGAAAAGAGTTGATGATTTGGTTGTTTTGATTAACTTCTCATTAAACCCTAGATTGGAGATGTCATATATTTTCATATTTTATTATATAGATCTTTATGAGTATATTTTATTATCAATTGATATCATGTTAATTATGTTTTTAAAATTTTAATTGAGGTTTATTGGGTTATGAATTGATATTGAAACTTTTTTTATGCCACTTTTCATACAAACACTTGACAACCATTGTGTTTCAGTAATTTTTGATTTTGTATTGCTCTATTCATATTTTTATTATTTTTTTTTCAAATAATAGACATCTTAAGCTTTCTTTAGGCTTTTGAATCACTTGAATCAGAGTTTTCTTTAAATAGTTATGATTTTTCAAAGTTGACCCTAAAAGCTGTACAGTTTTACACGGACCTAAAATATAGACTGAATTTTGAGGACTTTTTCTTTATATAAAGTATTGTCAAAATATGGGTATAATATATCAAGTTCTTTCTTTTTGAGTCTAGTTTCTAGTGCCACTAGATTTAGTTGATTCAGAGTTAAGATGAAATTATTATGAATTTTTAAGTGAATAAAGGTCATTTTGCCTACTTTTGGGAATTATGCCCTAAATTCATAAATTGTGATTTTATGCTTCTTGATGTTATTACATGACAAGATGATGTTCAATGATAGTATGAGATATTTATAGGTTGTCATAAAAATTGTAGGGTCAAATAAATTTTATTTTATTTATTTGAGTATGATGAACATGTGTTGCTCACTGCCCTATGTGTTTAAGGTTTATTTTCTCTCTAAATTCTAATGCATATTTTGAATTTCTTGAAGCTAATTTTGGATATGTTATAGTTTTAGGTGTCTATTACATGTAGGATTTTTGTGGAATTATTTTGTGAAATAGATATTCTATTATATGAATGTTTTATAGGATTGTTCACTACCCAGCTATTGTTGGCAGATTTTATGCTATGAAGTGTGTGACTTATTTTGGTTATCAAATGGAATTTTTATGTCCAACAAAAAATCATGATATTATGTTTATATGTTAGCGTTGTCCCTCTAGAGTCTCATGCTTTAATTGTTTGTGAATTGAGAGTTATTGAATTATGAATGCATAAGGGTCAGGCAGGTATTAGTATTATAGTTTTTGCATGATATTTATAAGTTAGTAAAGTGTATGTGTGTTTTTGTAATTCTTGACACGGAAGTATGAATAATGTCATATGGTTTTGTATGATTTCATAAGAATGAAATTTATTTTTATTTATATATGGATGTATGACATGAACACACCAAGAAATGAGCACATCAAGACCGTGACAATGTCATCTAAGAAGAGGTTTAAGTAAGTAAGTCAAGTAAGTACATTCTCACTTGCAACATGATAAAAGTTTACAAAAAAGTTTTAAGGACATGTTTATAATAATTTTTAAGTTTGTTTTTACATGTTGTTTTCTCATGAAAACTCTTGTTGCAACATGAAAGTTTAACGAATGTTTCAATGATGAGGTATGTCAAAAATAGATCTATATACTTAATTAATGTTGCACACCCTATGTTTATATTTATGTTTATGATATCCGAAGGTTGGACTTGTCATGTTTGGTTTGGGATTAGCTACCTCTCTTCTCTCATGACGGCGCGCCTACGATGATGATGTTTATGGTGCAACACTTGAGCCCCCAAAGATTAAATGAATGAAGTTTTTAACATGAATAATGATGATGAAAGATATGTTGTATATGAAACTATGCCAAGTGTACTATTATGTTAATGATGATTATGATTATGATGTTTCATAAAGATATTCATGAAATATTTTATGTTATGAGATAGGAAAGTGTATTGACTAAGGTTATGCTTACTTGGTTTTATATCATGTTGCAGACAAAGGTAAAAGGCACATTGATACGAACCATGCCAAGAACTGAAGCGACCCTAACCAAAATTGGCCTCCAAGATCGAAACGCCTAATCGGATTTGAAATGAAAGCGCGACCCGATGCCTAACAAGAAGCATGAACCTTGGTATGTGAGGACGCCACAGTCAGTTATGGACGGACTGATTGATAAGTCTTTGAATGCCACAGAATCTTCCAATAAGTTCGAATAGTTTGTTTAGGAACTGAAGAGAATTAAACCTCAAATTGTGTGTAAAAACTTATTACCATTAAATGAAATTTGTTACAATATATAGTGGTTCCCCTTTGCGAATTTTGAGCTCCTAATTGCCCATGGAATTTTGGACAAATCAATTACTAGCCAAAAAAACGCTCAATCTAAAGCAAATAAGGTAAGTTTCCTAAATGGCTTAAAAGCCTTACAATAATATAAAAGTAAAAGCATGTTTTGTAAGAGAAAAGGAAACTAGACAATAATTAGGGTAGATTCTTCTCGCCACTTGTCGCCTCAAATTGGAAAAGTAACCGAAATAGAAAGTAGCGTGATTATTTGCAGCCATAGGATTACTCGGTCCCTTCTAGAACTTGAATCATGCATTTGTTGGTCTGGTTGTCACATGCAATTCTCTCAATAGGCCTCCATGTGATAGCTTGAGCCCAAGATGCTTGAATCAGCCCAATAAGCATTTCTTTGAACTTCTTCGCCCGAGCTCTCGTAACTGGACCAATGGGAACTTGAATTGGATTTAAATATGTCTCATCCCTTGTGCTCTTGCTTGTGCTACCGATGCCCTCATCATTCCCCTCCTCTTGAGAAGGATTTGTCCTCAAATCGTCGCCTGCATCAAAAGGACTTAGATCAGAAACATTAAAGGTGGCGCTTACACCATACTCACCTGGCAAGTCTAGCTTGTACGCATTATCATTGATCCTTTCAAGAATTTGAAAAGGACCAGCCCCTCTAGGCAACAGCTTGGACTTCCTTGGTTATGGAAACTGTTCCTTGCATAAGTGCAACCATACCCAATCGTCGGGCTCGAAGACGAGCTTGTGACGCCCTTTGTTGGCTTGTTGAGCATATTGCTTAGTCCTTCGCTCGATGTTGAGTCTTGCCTTCTCATGTATCTGCTTAACAAGGTCAGCTTTTCTTTTTCCATCTAAATTCACACGCTCAGACAAAGGTAATGGCATTAAATCCAAAGGAGTTAAAGGATTAAAACCATAAACAATTTCAAACGGTGAAAATTGAGTAGCAGAATGAACAGATCGATTATAATCAAACTCAACATGTGGTAAACACTCCTCCCAAGTTTTGATGTTCTTTTTAATGACAGCCCGCAACAAAGTTGACAAGGTTCTATTCACAACTTCTGTTTGACCATCGGTTTGAGGGTGACAAGTAGTCGAAAACAATAGCTTAGTCCCTAACTTAGCCCACAAAGTCTTCCAAAAGTAGCTTAAGAACTTTGCATCCCTATCAGAAACAATTGTCCTAGGCATACCATGAAGTCTCACAATTTCCCTAAAGAAAAAATCAGCAACATTGGAAGCATCATCTGTCTTGTGGCATGGAATAAAATGTGCCATCTTGGAAAAACCTATCCACAACCACAAATATTGAGTCTCTTCCCCATTCCGACCTAGGCAATCCTAACACAAAATCCATCAAAATATCAATCCAGGGTTCACTAGGTATTGGTAAAGGGGTGTACAAACTGTGGGGCTGCACTCTTGATTTAGCCTGCCTACAAGTTACACATCTACTACAAAGCCTCTCAACATTTTGTTTCATATGTGGCCAATAGAAGTGTTCCTACAACACCGCTAAAGTTTTCATCACTCCAAAGTGTCCCATCAATCCTCCCCCATGGGATTCTCTCACTAGCAAATCTCTTAATGAACAATTAGGCACACACAATTTATTCTCCTGAAACAAGTATCCCTCATGCCTAAAGTACTTACCACTAGCAAATTTCTCCCAAGCTTGATACTTAGTGCTAAAGTCACGGTCATTAGCATATAACTCTTTAATATGTTCAAAACCTAGTAATTTATCATTAAGAGTTGAGATTAAGACATACCTGCGAGAAAGCGCATCGGCAACGACATTTTTTTTACCTTGCTTGTAGCGAATGACATACGGAAATGTCTTTTTAAACTCCACCCAACGAGCATGCCTCTTATTCAGCTTCTGTTGGCCTTTCAAGTGTTTTAGGGATTCATGATTGGTGTGAATCACGAACTCCTTAGGCCATAGGTAGTGCTGCCACGTCTCTAGTGCCCGAACCAACGTATATAACTCCTTATCATAAGTTGGGTAATTAAGAGTTGCCCCGTTTAGTTTCTCGCTAAAATACGCTATTGGTCTCCCTTCTTGCATTAAAACAGCACCAATTCCAACATCTGAAGCATCACATTCAATCTCAAAAGTTTGGGAAAAGTTAGGTAAAGATAACAATGGAGCATTAGTCAACTTCTCCTTGATTAACTAAAATGCCCTTTCTTGCTCTTCTCCCCATCTAAACCCAACGTTCTTCTTGATCACTTCAGTCAGTGGTGCAGCTATAGTACTGAAATCTTTCCCAAACCGCCGGTAGAAACTAGCAAGTCCATGAAAACTCTGTACGTTTCCCACACTTGTTGGACTCGGCCACTCCTGGATGGCTCTCACCTTTTCTTCATCAACCTGCATACCTTGAGCACTAAGAACAAAACCAAGAAACACAAGCTTATCTGTGCAAAAGGTATACTTCTTGAGGTTAGCATACAATTTCTCCTTTCTAAGCACATCCAAAACAGATTTTAAATGCGCTACATGTTGGTCCACGTCTTTACTATAAATGAGTATATCATTAAAATACACAACAACAAACTTGCCAATAAATGCACATAACAAATGATTCATTAAATGCATAAATGTACTTGGAGCATTAGTTAAACCAAATGGCATTACTAACCACTCATACAGACCATATTTTGTCTTAAAAGCAATTTTCGATTCATCACCCTCTTTCATGCGTATTTGATGGTATCCACTTTTCAAATCAATTTTTGAGAACACAAAAGCACCATGCAATTCATCTAACATATCATCTAAACGAGGAATAGGATGGCGATACTTTACCGTGATATTGTTAATGGCTCTGCAGTCTACGCACATCCTCCATGTCCCATCCTTCTTAGGCACAAGTAAGACTGGAACGGTGCATGGGCTCATACTTTCTCTCACATGCCCCTTTGTCATCAACTCACTGACTTGCCTTTGAAGCTCCTTTGTCTCCTCGGGGTTGCTTCTATAAGCCGGTCGGTTTGGAATGGAAGCGCTAGGTACAAAATCAATCTGATGCTCTATTCCCCGAATTGGTGGAAAACCAGCAGGCACCTCATCCGAAAATAAATAATCAAATTCCTGCAATAGAGAAACAACAGAACTAGGCAATGCAGGGTCAATTTCGTTAGTGTTTAAAAATGCCTCTTTGTGCAAGAGTACAATCATTGGCTGATTTGAAAACAAAGCCCTTTTAATCTCACCGCTTCTTGCATAGAAGTTTGTTTTTTCTCTCTGCTTTTCTCTCATTGGCTGATTGTGAATTTTTTCAGCCCTCTCAATTTTCTCTCCTTTGCTCTCCTTTTTCTCAGCCATCTCTTCTTTTTTTTCTTCACTGGCCGAACTCTCTCTCTGCACTCCCACTTTTGATTTTTCTCCACTCATCATTTTTCTTTTATCATTTTCTCTTTGTAAGCTCACTTGGTCTTCATGGACTTGTTTTGGTGTTAACGGAACAAGAGCGATCGTTTTTTTTATGGTGAACAAATGAGTACTTGTTGGTGAAGCCATCATGTTTAACTCGTCGATCAAATTGCCATGGTCTGCCTAATAATAAGTGGCCAGCTTGCATCGGAACCACATCACACAAAACTTCATCTTCATATCTTCCAATGCGAGAAGAAACTAACACTTGCTTATGCACCTTTACCTCGCCACTATCATTTAACCATTGCAATTTATAAGGTCGAGGATGCTTACTTGTTGGCAGCCCTAACTTCTCTACCATGGTTGTGTTAGCAATGTTAGTACAACTCCCACCGTCAATAATCACACTACATACCTTGTTTTGGACATGGCACCTAGTATGGAAGATATTTTCCCGTTGCACCTCTTCTTCTTCTTCTTTGGCCTGCACACTAAGAGCTCTCCTTGTAACCAACAATTCTCCTTGGGCAGCGTACTCCTCATCGTCGGCATCCTCTAATGAAGGCATAAAATCGTTGTCTGAATCCTCGTCAGTTTCAACCTCTCCATTGTCCCGCATCACCATAGCTCGTTTGTTTGGACATTGGCTTGCTATGTGACCCCTGCCTTGACAT